>VDFB02020536.1:0-13077 GCA_007258455.2 Sequoia sempervirens | reverse complement strand
TTTACTTATCATAGCACGAACTTTCACGTTGGTCATATTAAGTTCATGGAACAACCATTTAAATAACTTATAAAAAACAATGGAACCCTATCTAGTAGTTCCAAAACATCAGAAATATTTTCCTTATCAATGTTGAAAATTCCCTTACCCAGAGCATCCTCCTCATGAGAGGAACTTACCTTATCCTCATTGGTAGAGACCTCCTTCCCCTTCCCAACAACAATTAGAGTTTAGATTTTTCAAATAGAATCCATGATTCCCGCAACAACCTCCTTTATTTTCCTTTGCCTATTCGGGTCCACAACATGAAAACCCTCAGCACCCTGCCCCACCTCTGCCATAGCCTTCCTTTCCATTTGCAAGCCCAAAACCTCAATTGGTGAATCCACAACACCAAGTCTGCTCATAATATTGAGAGGAGACTTAATCTCCAACATTTGGCTTACTGACCTGACAACTAGTTTCCTATTACTTCCCATCTCCAGATCCTTTTTCTGCTTCATAGGGGGAGGTGAATAAACCTCACCAACTACCTCATTCCTCCCCTTTATGCTTCTAATCAACATTTTAGCACCCGACTCCTCATTGTAGGTTTCATAACCCTTATTAGGGATTCTGACTCTTTTAGACTTCCTTGTTGTGGGTTTCTCCATGGTAAAAGAGAGTCTCGGCAATATAGTCACACATCCTCCCTTAATCCTAATTCTCTTTAGGGATTAGCTTCTTCTTACCCTTTCTCAGCCTGCTCCTCCCTGTGAGACCCAGACATATTCTCCCTTTGGCTTCTTTTTTTTACACACCTTAGGGGTAGCAATTGGCTTGACCACTTCAAAGGATTTGGTGTAATTAGAGATTAGAAGGATAAGCCCCACATGCAAAACAAGGTTCTTTGGGTTCTTCTTATGGTCCTTAAGGCCATAATCTAGGGAAGCCAAAAGATAATAGGGAAAATAAATCCTTTTCTTATGGCAGAAGTGATTGAGCATAATGAAATGATAGGCATTTACTATAGAGAAGCACCCTTCAAAGGTAATGAAATTCATGAGCTCCTCGGCCACATCCCCCCACAATGCCTTAAGAGAGCTCCTTTGGTAACCACCACTCCTCACTGTCTTCAAGTCCTGAGCTTCATCACCTTTGAAGAAAATTTGCATGGCGACTTGCGACTCCTTTTTATCTTTGAAGACTTTCTTTCCCTCTGTCGCCAACCCCGTAATGTTGGCTATGAAATCTTCGTTCACATCAAAATCCATTCCACACAACTTCAAAACCCTATTATTCTAAGCTTTTGTGAACAATGCAGTAGTCTGTAGAATGTTGCCATGTAATCTCTCCAAGTAAGGAGTCAACCCACCCTTTTCTAAGATTTTCCAAACCTCTGGCTTCTTCTTGATAGCATCACATGAGCAAGGTTCAACGCGGTTCATGTCTCCTCTCATGACTTCTAGAAATGCAGAGTTTGGAATTTTGAGAAATTTGAATGTGATAAGTAGAAACCTCGAGAAGGCAATGCAAATAGTGCCCACAATCTGTGTGAAAAAATAATAATGGCAGGAGATATTAATGAACCTAGTGCTTCATTCCATACAGATATCAATCCTTGTACCATCAGCTTGATCCATTTTTTAATTACCATCCTTTAACATAATAGCCTGCCACGTGATGAAAGTCATGCATGCCCCAAGCCCTACTAAGTCATTAATCACTTTGAATTTAACAATCATGATTAATTATTGCAATTGCTTCTATAGGGAGGGGGTTGTTGAGTCCCCATTCCCTAGCACCTCTAACTCCTAGATTTGCAAATACATCAGCAAGTCCGTTACCCTCTCTTAATATATGAGAAATGTAATATTCGTCAAAGGACTTAAGAATATCAATAGCATCTTTAATCAAAATTTCAATTGTCCATGAGGGGGTAGCAAAATTCTTCAAATTATTTATGATATTGAGAGAATCTCCCTCGAGCCATACTTTCTTATAACCTTTATTTTGTGCCAATTTGAGACCATGATAGGCGGTAGCCACTTCCGCATAGTGGTTTGTCTGGGTTCCCAAAGGGAGCGCCACTACAGAGACAAGCCTACCATTTGAATTTCTGATCACTCCCCCACAACCTACAGGTCCTAGATTTCCTTTAGCAACTCCTTCAAAGTTAACCTTCACCCATCCATCCAAAGGAGCTTTCCATAACACATCCTCTCTAGAAGCTTTCCCTTTAGTAACTGGGAGGGAGATATCACAAGGAAGCTTCCAATTCTGAGTAATAGAAATATCATAGTGACTAAGCATAAACTTCGGCCCATTGTGAAAATAAATCTGAGCCACAAAAATTTCTTTAATAGCCACATAGATTTTATAGGCCATAGAGAGAGTAGGGAGGGAAGAATTCCTGAAAATAATGTTCTTGTGCTCAAGCCACATACCCCAAGCAATATGAGGAAGAGAAAGAGGCCACAAAACTTGCAAAGAAAGATTGGATGTAGGTTCAATCCATTAAGCCCACAAATCCTTAATCGAAGTAGGGAACACCCAACTTAGGTTCCAAAGAGATAGCATATGGACCCACACAATTCTAACAAATCTACAACTAATCAAAAGATGAAAAGAATTTTCAGCCTCCTCTTCACGCAGAAAGCACCTATTAGGCATCATAAAACCACTCTTGACCAAATTATTAGTAGTTAATACTTTGTTCTGGAATAAGAGCCAAAATAAAATATTAACCTTAGGAATCAATCTAGAGGACCAAACAAAGGCCCAAAAAGGAGTAGGACCAACAAAGGAAGCATTAAGATGAAAAGCTGAAGAAAAAGAGAAGTTACCATTAGTGGAGGGCTTCCAAACAATTTTTTCAAGAGAAGGGAGAGAGGGAATATGGACCAAAGACAAGGCCTTAAAGAGAACTTCCAACTTTGGGTTAGCCTCGTGCAAACTTTTCCAGCAACCACCATCAATGTAATCAACAACAAATCTGCCAAACCTTTGCAAACACGTCTCCATGAAAGGTTGAGCCCAAGGCTCATCTTTAAGAGGCCTATTACCAAACCAACTATCTTTCCAGAACAAAACTTTCCTGCCATTACCCAACTACCAAAAAACACCCTTAGAAAGAAGCCTGTGGGCCTTAACCATACAATTCCATAAAGCAGAACCAGACGGGGGGGAGAAGTTTGGAGTTAAGAAATCCCTTATACCATCAGCACCGCATAAGTACTTGCTCCACACAATTTTTGCCCATTCACTCTTAGCCAACAATAGGTTCCACAACTGTTTACTAAGAACAGCAACATTGAACTCATGAATTTTTTGAATTCCAAGACCACCAACCTTTTTAGGTCTATAGACATCATCCCAAGAAACAAGGTGTATTCTTCTCTTATCCTCAATGCGAGACCAAAGAATTTTTTTTGGATTTCTTCTAGTTTATCCACAAATTTCCTTGGCATATAAAATAGACTGAGAGCACAAATAGGAAGATTTTAAAAAAGTAGACTTAATCAACTACACTTCCCTAGCTTGGCTCAACAACGGTCCCTTCCATCTAGCCAATTAAGAATTGAACTTGTCAATCAACCCCCGCTAGAAGGACTCAGGAACATTAGAGCACAAAGGAAGACCCAAATAAGACGTAGGAAGATCCCCAATCTGGTATTGCATAATTCTAGCAATCTTGATTTGCCTATGGACCAGAGTATTTAAAAAGAAGATAATACTCTTGGGTAAGCTAACCTTCTACCCCGAAGCAACCTCATGCCTTTGAAGAATAAGTTTAATAGCCTTGGCTTCCTTAATAGATGCCTCCCCCAACATGAGAGAATCATCAACAAACTGTTTGATGGGAGAAAATCAAATTACTGGATGAGGGAGCCAATCCAGTCATCATCATAGAATTAATGAATCTTTGAATAAGACACCCTAAAGATTCCACCATTATAATAAACAAAAAAGGAGAAATTAGATCTCCTCACCTTAGATCCCTAGAGCAATCAAACAAAGGAGAAGGCAAACCATTGACAAGAACAGAGAAGTGAGGAGTGGATATAAGCTTAAGCACAAGAGCCACCATTTTCTCCCCAAAACCAAAAGAAGTAAGAATCTTAGAAGGAAAGCCCCAATCAACTCTATCATAAGAAAGTTAAGAAAATCAAGCTTCAGAATAAACCCAACATGCTTATTAATGGTTAAAGAATGAATATCTCATGAACTGAGAGAATATAATCCAAAATTTTCCTACCAGCCATGAAGCCATTTTGTTGGGGGGAAATGATAAGAGGCAACACCCTTTGTAATCTAACCACCAACACCTTAGAGAAGATCTTATAGATCGAGTTGCATAAGATAATAGGACAAAATTCATCAAAGGACATAGCCCCTAGTTTCTTTTGCACAAGGAAAATGAAAGAGGAGTTCAATTCCTTAAGAATAGAGCTAGTCCAAAACACTCTTTAGTAGCAGCAACCACATCCTTGGAAATAATTTCCCAAAAGGATTGAAAAAAGAACATGGGAAAACCATCTGGGCCCGGTGCCTTATTCCCTTCAAAAGAAAAAATAACACTTCTAATTTCCTCTGTTGACGGGATGCACACCAACTGCTTATTAATATCTTCATTAATGATATGAGGGATATCCCCAAGAATATCCGCCTGACATTCCAAATCCAGCTCCCCCTCCACCGCAAGCAAGTTAGAGAAATAGGAAGAAACAACAAGTTGCAAATCACTATCCTTGTCCAAAACTTGATTATTGCATTTGATAGACTTAATGCGATTAGAAGACCTGTGTTTCAAAGTAGAGAGGTGAAAAAACTTTGTGTTCCTGTCCCCACTTTTTAGCCACATAATCCTAGAGCATTGTTTCCAGAATTCCTCTTCCTTAGCCACAATATTATGCAATCTGGAAAGGACATTTTCTTTCAAAACTAGGGCTTGACCATACGTGGAAGCTTGGATAGATTGTCGCACGTCTTGAAGCTCCTTAGTCACCCCCTCGTTTTCCAAAGAATGTGACCGAAAGAAGTCTGATTCCATTTCCTAACATTATCCTTCACATTGGAAAGATTTCTAGCAACTTTGAACATAAAAAAACCATCCACTTGAATATTCCACCAATCAAAAACCAAATTACTGAAATCAGGATGATAGGTCCATATCTTCTCAAATCTAAACAAAAAAATATTTTTTCCTCCCAACCGATCCAATAACAAAGATAGAGGGAAATGATCTGAGCCCAATCTCTAGTCAAAGTTGAGAGCGAACAAGAATAGGACACCAACCAATCAGGGGTAATAAGAGCACGGTCAAGCTTTACCTGGATAAGAGCATCTCCCACCCGCTTGTTGGACCAAGTGAAAGCACCTTTGAGATCCAAATCAAGAAGAGCATTATCGTTAATAAGATTCATAAGATCATATCTGCTATCATCCACAATCTACGAACCACACATCTTATCAACATCATGCAATGGCATATTAAAATCCCCCATGACCAACCAATTACCAACAAAAAACCTCAATTTAAAGGATTCAAGGCTTTCCCAAAACTTTTTTCGAGCACTCTTACTATTAGGAGAATAGATGTTAGACAGAGTCCAAGAGAAATTATCTTACAAATGAAGGAAAGAAGAAGCCACATGGTTACAATCTTCAAACACCTTAACCCCCTGAATCAACCTAGTATTCCAAAAGGTCACAATCCCTCCCAAAGCACCCACCACATCGGAGGAGTGCATCCCATAGTCCTTAAAAAGCTTATTCTTCACTCTAGCTAATTTATTCATTCCCATCTTAGTTTCTTGAATTAACACAATACCAGGGTGATGATCTCTTACCAGATTGGCGAGGAGATCATACTTATGAGGGTGATTTAACCCTCTCATATTCTAGGAGATGATCTTCATAATAACTTATGGGAAGTGCTCTTAGAGCACATCTCCATCAAAGTTCTCTGCATACCATCAACAGTGTCCAAATGAATCTCTTTCTCCCTAGTAACATTCGTAGGAGGTTGTCCTCTACCTCTTGGCTCAGACCCGCAATCAGATCATTGCCTATTCCGAGTCACCACTCCTAGTGAAGGGGAATGCTTCTTTCTATTGCGCCCATGAACTGAAATGTAGGGAGGATTATCCAAATCCTCCAGATCCCCATTGTCCTTGACATCAAACAAAACCTCCAGGCCTTCAGCTTTCAATCCATCATCTTGTCGTTGATTCCCCCTTGAGGGAGGAGAGCTTGGACCCACATCAACATAAGTCTTATCTACCTCTGAAATCTCTGTTCGCATCTCTTCACTAGACTCCACAGTGTCGATAATAGGGGAGGAAAAATCCTCACCTCCCTATTCCAGTACCTTATTCAACCATACCAACTCCCCCTTGCCCTTAGGGATTTCACCTTCCTCAGCCATTTCCAAACCCGTTTCTTGAGGTTTGTCAATCTCATCTTCCCTCCTCAGTGCAGACCCCCCTTTATCCAAAAGCTCCAAAATATGTTTAGGAGCCTTCTCCTTTTCTCTCCATTGTTTGGACATCTGCTTCGACACTTTGAGAGGACATTTCTTCACCCAATGCCCAACCTTCTTGCAATGGAAGCAGGCAAACATAATAGACTCAAATTCAACTGCTTGTTCCCAAACTCCAAACTTAGAGTTTATCTTTATGATGGTGGGTAGATCAGCTGATTGTTCTACATTCACACAGAATTTGGCATAAACCAGGTGCTTCCTGGAAGCCTTCATTTGGTCAATCGAAAACAAACAACCAAAAGTGCTTGCAATCCCTTTAAATACTTCCTCATCCCAAAATTCCATAGGGAGACCAGGGAGTCTAACCTAGACCAAGGCAGCCGAAAAGGAGCACAAGTTCGAGTTAAACCCAGGTTCCCACCTTTTCAACATCAAAGAGGACTTCCCAATAAACTAGGGTCCACCCGTCAATGCCCCACTAAATCATCTTCATTGTTAAATGTGAAGGAAAGGAAACCTTTGGCCACAACAACCACATCAATCTATCCCTTGGGCCTCCAACAATTGACAACAAACTTGCGCACCAACTCAATATGAGGCTGAGGGCCAACAAATTTACCCAACAGAGCCATATCCATATTTGACATGCTCTTATCAACAATACAATCCGGGACAAAAATAGAGTATTCTCAAGTCTTCACATTAGCAACAAACGACACAGGAGGAGAAGTACTTTTACCTTTAGGCCTCACCCCAAACAAATTCGTCAATTTGAGAGATG
This sequence comes from Sequoia sempervirens, assembly GCA_007258455.2. Taxonomy (NCBI): domain Eukaryota; kingdom Viridiplantae; phylum Streptophyta; class Pinopsida; order Cupressales; family Cupressaceae; genus Sequoia; species Sequoia sempervirens. Next base: position 5,830 of record VDFB02020536.1, on the reverse strand, counting down.
AGCTCGAGTGACAATAAATCATGTTCTTAGTCTTATCATTCCCAAGACCCACACAATTAGGAGTCCCATCAAAAGCACCAGACAACTAGCCCTGCCTTGACTTTTCAGCCTCAAGATTCCCCTTTTTAGAGGACACTGGAGAATGTGTTGGGAAAACAACTTTCAAAACCCCATTCCCCCCATAAAGTTCTTTTTCCACAAACGGGGACCCACATTGCTTACCTGCAACAAAGGACCCTATTGACATCACCTTCCCATCAACAAACTGTATGCCATTAATGCCTGCATCATCATCAAGAAATCCCGCCTTTTCAAAATTTGAAATTGCACCACCACAATCGCCACCACTCGAGGAGCTCTCCATTTCCTTATGATTGAAGATTATTGTGTTAGAGTGATAAACGTAGCAAATAAGATGAGAACATAAGGGGAGGTAGTTAAAGATGATGTGGTTGTGAATAAGATATTGAGATCTATTACATCAAGTGGATTTGTATTATTATCATTTTAGAAGAAACAAAAATTTAAACACTTTATTTATTAAACAATTGATTAGATTTTACTTATCTATGAAGAAGATATATGAATGATCTAAATAAAATACTTATATTAAAAACAAAAATCAATAATAATCAAAATTATTTTATTTTTATATACATTTATATTTATTTTGCAAATACAAATATACTATAACTATTTTTTTTATTTTTAAAATATATATTTAACAAAGATATAAAAATGCACCATGTGATTCGCAATGTCTAGCTCAAGCCTTAATTCCTTTACAACTACTTCTTACTGTTTAATTGAACAAGTCAATACAACAATAGTGATAGAATGATTGATTCTCAACGACCCATTTTTGTTGAAGCAGACAAAGTCAATGTAAATGGATCTCAAGTCTTTGTAATAGAATGTACTAAATTTCAAAGAATTAGAGAAGATGAATTCTCTGTTCAATTTTTAAATTGAGAAAAGCATTTCTAGCGGCTGCAATCTTTGCCAATTTTTTTCTTTCATTTTCTCCACTTCCCACCAACCGTCCATCAATGAATACCTCCACAGTTACCAAAAGATTATCCATTTTAGACATTTTGTACTCTATACATTTCCCCTGCCTTTGACACAGTTCCTGAAGCTCTGCAACTGGGTGCATTTCAAGTGTTTCTGGACCAACTAAGGGCTGTAACAATGGTTCAAATACCTATAAAAAATACATTTAGTCTATTTATAACATAACAAAATAAAAAAAAATTATGATTGTTTGAGGCAATTGTGTTGTTGTCTGTGGCATTCTGCAAATTCACTGCCAGCAATTCACCGTCAACAATTCACTGGAAAATTCATTGCCATGACAAATTCACCTCACCACCAGCAATTCACTGCCATTGCAAACTTTTAATGCAATGAATTTTCAGTGGCAGTGAATTGCTGGTGGTGAATTTTCCTTGAGGTGAATTTTTCATGGCGGTGAATTTTTCATATTGCTGATAGTGAATTTTCCTAGAGCCATTGTCTGTATTGATCCTTTCAAAATCTATTTTTGTCTTTTAATAAAAAATAGAATAATCTGACAATATCAGCTGTCCTCTCCTATTTGTTAAAAAATATTCATGAAAAACAATGAAATAAAACTAATTTAGACTACCTCCCAAACTTTCTCTGCAGAATTTCCACTGTCCAAAAACACTGCGCCAGCAATGGATTCCACCATATCAGCAAGAATTTTTGGCGCCTTTGAATGGTCTGAGCGATGTGACTTTGATTCATTTGCCACAACCTGAATGAACTTCTCGATCTAAATATTATAAGATTTGAACATTTTTTTTTATCAGTAAATGTAATTTTAAACAGATTTTCCTTCAAAAATATCTTTTAGAAAAAAATCTTACAGTTTCTTGCAGATCTGGGGATTCAAAACGAAGATAATTAAAGAATCCATGCTTGACGGCCACACGAGCCAGGGTTTCATTTCGAACATTTTCAGAGCGCAAGCGGGTCAAGATCCCTGGTTTCATGTCTGGATAAGTATTGTACAGATAAACAGTAACCAGTTGACCTAGAATGGCGTCTCCCACAAACTCCAAGCGCTCATATGATTTGAGGCCTCTACGTTTCAGATGTTCAGATATCTCAGACTCCTTCAAACCCAACAATTCCAGCTGCCAACAGAATTTCAGAATTACAGAGGAATGAGTGAGAGCTTCTTCAACGAGATTCCTTCTCTTGAATTTGTAATTCAAAACCACTTCGAACTCGCTCAATCTCTCAGAAAAAAATTCATTTTCTGGATTGGCAAAAATTTGATCTATTTTTTCTTTCATGTATTTGTCATCCAACTGCTCATCCATTGTATGAAGCACGGATTCTGATACCATTCCAGAATCTGTAGAAATAAATAAAGTCCACCCATCTAAAATGGCCGGCGGCTTTGTCTGTGACCAGTCAAATGGAAACTCCACGCTATTAAAAAAATTAAAATGAATATTTTTTTTTTCAGCCAATGAAACCCGCCCTAAACAAGTAAACATTGATTGATGAATTCAAGCTAGAGACAAAAGCTCCAGTAAACATTTTCTACTTTCTAGGCCAACCTTTCTTATTCTACAAGGAACACATAGTTTCTCAAGGTGGAACTTTCTTTGTAGCTTTTGACTAATTCCAATGAAAACGAGATGAAATATACGAGGTTATCTTCAATTAGAAAAAAAATAGGTGGTTTTGTATTCTAGGAATAGAGCTTATCAATTATATTTAAGATAAAATATGAAAGTATGGATTAATAGAGTTTATCAACAAAATTTTATGTTTTTAGATTTGATTGTGTGTCAGTTTTTTATTATTCAAATATTGGCACACAATCAAATCCAGAAGCATAAAAATTTGATAATATGGATTGTGGAAATCTAATTTAGATTCAAAAATTGACACAATCAAATTCAGAAGAATGAAATTTTGATAATATTGATTGTGGAAATCTAATAGCATTGAGAGTTTATCAATCTTATTATTTTGTAGTCTATATAAAAATAATAAAAATTAAAGATAAAATGTGACAATGTATAGATTAATAAGTATAATCAATAAAAGATTATAAAAATATAATTTAAAGAATTTGGTGTGTGTATGTAGCATTTTTAGTTCCCGTCCAAGGAACCATAGGCAACCCTGTGTTTTAATTAGTGATTAAAATGTTTTGTCAGCCCTAATCAAAATTCAACATTTTTTCATACATTATATTTTTTCTAATACATTATATTTTAATTTTTTAAATTAATGCACGATTTTTAACTTTTTAAATTCTAAAAATTATTTTTCTTCAATTTTATTCGCTAAAAAATTTGAACTGATAAGGGCAGATTTTTCGGAATGCTAACTATAAACATTTTTGTTGCAGTTTTTTTAGGTCATTTTTCCGCCACAAAACCATAATAAAAAATAATATTTATCTAATTTTTAAGAAATTTTAAAGACATTTTTAATGTTTGCACATTTCAAAATTAAAGCTAGAAATTGTTAATTTTTAATAGTTACAAAATTATTCATAAATATATTTCTATGGATGCCACAATAAAGGCGATTTTGTTAAAGTTAATGTTAATATTTTTAACTTAATTTAAATATTTTATAAATCATTATATATTTAATGTTAATATTTTAAATTTAATTTAAATATTTATAAATTGTTATATGTTTAAATTTTATATTTTTAAGTATTTATATTTTAATTAAAAAACATTAAATTTTACAATTATTAAAATTATATGTAATAAATACATGTTGCATGTTGATTGGAAAAACTTTTGTAGTTTAAACATTTTTTTTTGCATGATTATTTTCTTTAACAAAGTAAATTTACTCTTGCATATAGTAGACTTATTTTTAAATCTTATTTACATTTTTATTCTAATAAGCATTAAAAAATAGTTGTTTAGGTTAAATACATCATATACAATAAAGAAATGTTTAACAAAAATTAACTTATAATTACAAAACACTATTTTACACCAAAAATTATTATTAAAAATTTTAAATGTGATTTTTCCTTATTTAAATAGGTATTCATTTAATTCATTTTAAGATTTTGATGTACATTTAAAACAATACATTATGTTTGAAGATTAAACTACTTTAATTTGAAGAATAGAAGGCATGTCTAAAAAAATAAATTCTTAAAATTCTTGAAAATTTTGCTGGTTAAGTTACTCAAAACTACAGGAGTTGATAATTGAATAATTTTAAGTTGCATTTTAATTTTCTCATATGTTGTTTAATAATTTATTTAGAGGATATTTTATAAGTGGTTCAATGGTGTATGCCATTGAATATTTTATAGAATATATTTATTTTTTATCTTTAAATATAATTTTTTTAAAAGTGTAGAAAGATTAATTAAATAGAAAAAATTAAAAAATAATATTTGTACAAATTATGAAAATAAGCTAAAATGTATTTAATAAAAACTTATATATCATTTTTTTCAATAATGAAATAGGGAGTATGATTTATATATATTTTTAACTCAAATAACATAAGTGATAAATTGAAGTGGGAAAAATTTAAAAATAATTTTTATATTTTGAAGATCAAGATTTATAGCGTGAGATTCATCTAATATTTATATAAAAATATAGTAAAAAAATAGACATAATGAATGGGGAAGTATATGTATATGTGCACACATGAATAAGATAAGATCTAATAAATTTAAAAAACGTATCTAAAAAATAAAGTAACCTATTAAATAATTATTTACACCGAAAGAGGGTTATACAAAGGAGCAACAAGCAAAAACTATATATGAAAACTTTGTATTTAAATTGACATCCTCATGGTCGCTGTTAGTGCTCATTTATGTTTAATAATTTTTTTTATGAATGCGCCATCTATATTAAATTAAGATAAAGATACATATTCACAAAAAAAGATGGGTGGTAAGAAGGCACACCCTGAGAGTCATATGGGCAGTGCCTAGAAAAACTAAAAGATCACATGGGCCGAGCCCAGAAGTCCAAGATTACAAAACATATAAAAAGAGGGCCATTAAGCGGCCAAAGCAGTGCCAGTAGAGCCAGGAGGGTCTTTGTCATCCATGGTCTTCCCCCATACATTAGCGGGGTTTGGAGTGACGTCAGGAGGAGGACCCCAACCATCATCGGCATCTTTTTCCTTCTCTTTATCTTTATCCTCGCGTCGGGGTGAGATTTCAAGCGCTAGATGTGGAAAACTTTTACCAGTATCTGGCCAACCAGCGCTAGAAGTAGGAGGGTCATTAGAGGGCCACTTGGAACCGCCATCGCCGCTCCTCAAAGCACCGCCAGAAGGCCACCCCTGGCTAGCCTGCGGCGGAGGAGAGCGGATTCGCCGAGGAGTGCGAGAATCCCGCCGAAGCGGAGGCTGAGAGCGGGGACGCGCAGAACCACTCCGTTGTTGGCCCCGAGAGGGCGACCGGTCGCGGGAAGAAGTGGGCAAAGCGGGCACCCGAGCAACAATACACAGGGCATTGCCCCAATGATCCAACAACACTTGCAGGTGAGTAACTTCAAGTGCAACTTTGTTAGCTTGCACCTGAATCTGTAAAAGCACATTAGAACAAATAATAGCTTTAGCATATAAAGATACATTAATATCCATTTAAGAATGAGAAAATATGCAAGCATTTATGCCTTTCTAGATATTGAAAATAATTTCCACCCTGAAAGTGTGCCAAAGCTGGGTGAATTTAGCAAGAATTCTGGGAGAATCTCCCAGCAGAACCATATACCAAGTGAAAGGCTCTAGCCTAAAGGGCCGAAAGAAGTCATGAATCCAAGTCCAAAGTTGTTGAGCT
>VDFB02020535.1:0-41499 GCA_007258455.2 Sequoia sempervirens | reverse complement strand
AAGTTAGGGTGCACAACTACTGGGTCCTCTCCTATAGCTACTTCCACTTGGACAAACCTTGGAGCAAAACATAAGGCTATATTTCCATTTCATCTTACAATATTTTCATAAACTTGAATAGCGGCTGAAGTTGATAGATCCAAAGTTTGCAATTTAGTTATAATGATGAGAGCAAGGCAGAAACACAAAAGCTCTAGAACTATGTGTAAAATTTGGAGATAATTATTGGAACTATGTGTAAAATTTGGAGATTTGTGTTTGATTGCAAAGAGTTATCTCTTGTGATTTATGAGCAAATTATTATTTCTATTCCAATTGATCATAACAAAAAGACTTCCAATTTTGAAAAGAATATAACATAGAACCAAATAGAAATGAAAATCCCAAACAAAGATTGTCAAGAGTGTATCTCATTTATCTTTTATTTAATCTTTCTCTTTATGTCTACAATTTCATGAAGTTTTTTTGATCATGTAAATAAAATGTTGATGGATATGTAACACATTTAGTGCACTCATGCCCTAGTTCATCATATCTGGAAGAGAGCATGTCCATCTAGAGATGACCTTATAATTTGGTTATGACTTATCCAGAGATAGTGATGTCGACAAAAATTCAAATGAGACAAGCTAAGGGTATACACATCAATGTCTAAGTTAAACAATTAATACCCTAGAAAAATATCAGTTCACACAATGATGAGTCTACAATACAAAATTGTTATTCTAGATGGTAGGCTTATAACTATACTATCCTAGAAATGCATGAGCATTGTCTAGTCACCTTGAATAGTTAAGGAAATCTTTGAATTCATAAGTATTTACATAATGCTAGCAACATGTAAATTGTGCTTTCTTCATGGCCTAAAAGTACAACCAAAGCATTTCAAAATTTTGAAGTGAGCAAAATTCTATTATTATCAGGGTCATTTTCTAATGGAAGACAAAGTTGACTCTATCAATGATCAAATTCCTAAATTTAGGTGACAATTGCTTTATCTTGACCAAAACTTATTGTTATCAAGGTCATTTTGTAATGGAAGACAAAGTTGACTCTATCACATCAAATTCAAATCTTAATAAATCGCCTTTATCTCATCTACCTTTTCCTAAACAATAAAATCAACAAATACAAACAAAACTATTCTTTAAAACTTTTTGGCAGAACTCTACTATTTTGCCTTTGTTTATATTGAATTATTAGTTCTGTGAATTTTTTATCATACCTGCTTTTATTTTTATCATCTTTTAACAAAATAATAGTTAAACTGGAGTAAAATTGATTAAAAAAAATGTCAAAATAATAGTTTACCATCAATTTCATAAAAATCCACCCATAACACCCCAAATTTTTTTACCAATCACATTCAAAAAAAAAATTCAAATTTCAAAAGTTAAATATTTACATGTTCACTTTACAAATATTAAATTTTATTTAAAAGAATAATTTTTTAAGTTTTTAATTGGTTCAAAACCAACTTATTAATAACTAAGAAATCTTAAAAATAAATAGTTTGTGTATGGTAGAAAAGTTCACCAAATATAAGCTAATTAAATACAAATCAACATATTATGTATGATAGTTGAGACTAATAAATCATATAATTTATTGTATTATTTAATTATCTTAGATACTTTTATATAAATAATTTATTTTAAAATTAAAAAAAATAATCTTTTAACATTTAAAACAAATCTATACATAATTCATAATCCAGTTCTTTTACCAGCCGATTAACCTTCAAATTTAACCACGCCATCATCCATAAAATATGAATAAGGGAGTCGCATTGAAAAATGTTGGAGAAAAAATACCTAAGTTATTGACAAACTCTGCATGTATAGCGTTTGATGTAGGCACGTGAACAGTTACCTGTACGAAGCGCAGCCGTGTAAACGGAAACGGAAAATATATATTTTTGACTCCTAAAAAGTCAGGGCTTAGGGTGTGATACTTAAGCCCAGCCCCCTGGAAAGGGTTGGTGGTATTAGAGGCCCACTTAGAGGGTATTGGCCCTGAAAGCATATTATTTGCAAAATTGATGTGCTTGAGCCGCTCCAGCCGCGTCAATTCCCATGGGATCGAGCCCTTAAGTTGGTTGTCATTCAAGTGAAGGGCATTCAGATAACTACAATTAGCGAGCTCGGTGGGAATCAACCCATTAAACTGGTTTGACGAAAGATTAAGCTGCACGAGAAAGGGAAGCCATTTGCAGAGATCCCTTGGAATTTGGCCTGAAAGACTATTATCAGAGAGATCTAAGGTAGTTATACGCCCACAGTACTTCAAGCCGCTGGGGAAACCTCCCGAAAGCTCCATTCCAGGGAGCTTAACGCTCATCATTCTGCCGTCATCGACATGCCAGCACTGAACTCTATCAAAGTTACAGATAAAGCCTTGGCTGCTATTGTCAAAGTCCCACGTTGAAAGAAAATCACTTGGATCAGACAATTCGTTTTCAATCTCCTTGAGGCACTTTATATCATCTTCATCGAACTGTGGTTTTCGCGTGAGGCTGTGGCACACAGTCAGCTCAAACAACACGAAATACAGCAGAACAAGATATCCAAACATTGTCATGGCGTCCGCAGCGCAGATCTAACACTAACACGGGCACTGTTTGTCTACAATTCTTACAATAAAGCAATAGAGGACATATTACTACTTTGAAACATCATTGTGTTTGATTTTCAATGGATATATCCCTGCAAATGACCATGTTTCTTCCACAGGAACTTGGAAGGAGCGATGAAAAATAAAATATGTCCTTACCGGTAGCACAGAAGCTTCGCGTGCATCATTGCTTTGATCGACCAGACTTCTACTCATTTGACTTAGCCTGACTTGTAAAATTCTACTGCCATGGAACATGACATGATTTTTACAGATTTGTTAGTGTTGTGATGTTCAGTGAATGTGAAATGAGAAATAAAATATGGTCTTATCGGCAACACAGAAGATTCGTGTGCATCTTCATTCCCATTCCCAGTCAACACGACATAGGTAATTATGTAACATCGGAAGTATGTCGTATGTTATTCCTATGGAGGAATCAATTTAAATAAAAAAGCTTGTGTAACTATAAGACCAGAAGAGAAAGCCAGTTGATTACTAATTCGAGTAAGTGTTGATGTTGAAGATTTCTCTCCTTGTCGACACGACATGACTTTTCAAAATTGTCCGAGTCTTGTGAAGTTCCGGGAAAGAGTGATGTTTTACCACAAGCATTTTGTGAGATTCTAACAAAGATGAATTGCCTTAGGCTAATTAGGAGATTAAAATTTTATTTAAGAGTTTTGGAATGTGATGGGTTATATGAACTATCATAAACCTAGTAATTGTGAATTTTAGAAAGAATAAGTATTGTGAAAATAGAAATGGGATGCATATTAGAGGAGTTATATTTTTATAAGAAAATTATTAGAGTATGGTGTATTATTTTTTTCAAATTCATACAAGATAATGTAGATTGTTATTTTTCGTTGTTTAATTTGAAAAAGTGATGAAAAACATCTTTTAGAAAAGAAGTTATTCAATGATTCACCATTGAATGAGAAGTTATTTGAATAGTAAACAATAGTTACAAAGTATCTCACTTAATCAGTAGTCTTTAATGAAGTGGTGAGTACTTACAAAAATGTCATTTAGAACTCCACCACTGCAAAGACATTTAAAAATCCACCACAATGTTAAATATTGATTCCATAACATCTATAAGGATTTTATGCAAAGGATTGGATTGTGGGAGTTATTGGGTTATTTATTTCAGTTACACAAACTTTTTGACACTTGATCATAGTTCTCCCACCATTTATACCAATGGTTACTTTGATTCATGATGGCAGTTACTTATGCAAATTGATTCCCTCCATTTATGATGGGGGTATGTAATAACATCATTGAAATACATAAGTTTTTGAAGGGGGATTCATTGCACATTGGTTGCAACCTATAGGGAGAATTTGAAAGTATAAAGTTATGCTGTGAATTGCTCTATTTTTCATGTGAGTTGTATATTATTTCTACCTTATTGTTTTAATTTTCTATGTATATTTCTACCTAAAGTGAGTTTAGCAAGTAGTTGGTTAGAGATTGAGAAGTGTTTGCATTAGTTTGGTATTAGAGCATTTTAAGATGCTGGGAATAGTGACTTTGTGAGAAAACTTTATGGTAGTTTTGGTTATGGATGTGCATGCAAATATGGAATTATATCATGATGTGAAATGAAGGATAATCAATTTGGATGAAAAAATAAGGAAAAAAATAGAGATAGAGGCAAACAAAAAACCAACACAAAAGACTACAAAAATCAAAGTTTGAGTTGAAGAAGTTATCATAGATGTTGGAGGAATATGAGACATAAAATAATAAGAAGGAAAAATAAATAAATCTAGAAGAAAGGAATTGAAGAGTTGTGACAAGATGAAAAAGAAAGGTGAGGATAAATACTCGCCTTGTGAGAAAAATGAAAAAGAATGGTGAGGATAAATACTCACCCTGGTGAATTTGGTCCTCCGCATCCCCTGTTCAAGGATTTCCCACATAGTTCAAGGTTACCCTGAAAAAGGTGGGTGGTATTAGAGGCTCACTTAGAAGGTATTGGCCCTGAAAGCATATTATTTGCAAAATTGATGTGGTTGAGCCGCTCGAGCCGCGTCAATTCCCATGGGATCGAGCCCTTAAGTTCGTTGTCATTCAAGTGAAGGACATTCAGATATCTACCATCCGCGAGCTCGGCGGGAATCAATCCAGTAAACTGGTTTGACAAAAGATTAAGTTGCATGAGAAAGGGAAGCCATTTGAAAAGATCCCTTGGGATTTGGCCTGAAAGATTATTACTAGAGAGATCCAAATTAGTTATACGCCCACAGTACTCCAAGCCGCTGGGGAAACCTCCCGGAAGCTCCATTCCAGGGAGCTTAACGCTCATCACTCCGCCGTCACTGACATGACAGCGCTGAACTTCGTCAAAGTTGCAGATAAAGCCTTGGCTGCTATTGTCAAAGTTTCACGTGAAAAGAAGTTCACTTGGATCAGACAATTTGTTTTCAATCTCGTTGAGGCACTTTATGCCATCTTAATCGAACTGTGTTTTTTGCGTGAGGCTGTGGCACACAGTCAGCTCAAACAAGATGAAATACAACAGAACATAATATCCCAACATGCGCAGATCCAACACTAATACGGGCGTTGTTTGTCTATAATTCTTACACTAAAGCAAAAGAGAACATATTACTACTGTGAAACATCATTGCGTTTGATTTTGTTCCACAGGAACTTGGAAGGGGCGATGAAAAATAAAATATGGTCTTATCAGCATTCACTGTCATACCCAGTCAACATGACATAGCTTTTACTAGCACGACTTCCAGTCATTTCAGATACTCGTGATAATGAAGATTTCCCTCCCAGTCAACACGACATAGGTAGCTTTTACTAGCATGACTTTTCAAATTTGTCCATTCCTGTGAAGTTCCGTGAATGACTTCGATGTCCGGCAAAAGTAATTGTGAGATTTTTAAAAAAAGATGCATTGCCTTAGGTTAATTGGGAGATAGAAATTTTATTTAAGAAGTTTTGGAATGTGCTTTCTGTATTATATGAACTGTAGTGAAAATAGAAATGGGATGTATATTAGGGGAGAGGGGTCCATAGTGGAGCACCCTAATTTCGTGTTTCTCAAAATCTTATGTGGAAATTTCAAATCACTCCAAATTCTGTACAACAGTTTATTTGGCAATTCATGTGCTTCTATATTTCGTTTTAAGGCCACATCATCAAATATGATGCCACATCAGCATGTTTTTTGTTGAGGTGTCCAAAAAGGCCCCCAAAAAAAGTGAGACCAATAGTGGTGCACTAAGTCATGTTTTATTGGTGCATTGATGTGGCATCACATGATTTGTCACTTTGCATACTTTATGGATAAAAAGTGTTTTGCAATTGGATATTAAAGTGCTCCACTATGGGGCCTACTGAGGACTACTTCTATCCCCACTATTGGACCCTGCTCCATTATGGGCCCCTCTCCCCTAGAGAGATATATTTTGATAAAAAATTATTAGAGTATGATGTATTACTTTTTTCAAATTCATTTAAGATAATGTAGATTATCATTTTTCTTTGTTTAATTAGGAGAAAGTGATGTGGATCATCTTTTCGAAAAGAACCCATTCAATGATTTACCATTGAATTAGAGGATACTTGTATAGTGAATAAACAATAGTTACAAAGTATCTCACTTAATGAGTAGTCCTTAATAAAGTGACAAATAGTTATAAACATGTTGTTTAGAACTCTACCATCACTAAGGCATTTATATATCCATCATAGGAGTAGATATTGGTTCCATAACACCTATAAGAATTTTATGCAAAGGATTGGATTGTAGGAGTTAGCGAGTTCTTTATTTTAGTTATAAAAGGCTTTTGCTGGCCACTTAGTGATAGTTTCCCCCACCATTTATACCAATGTTAACTTTGATTTAGGGTGGTAGTTGCTTATGCAAATTGATTCCCTCCACTCATGATAGGGGTAAGCAATAACACCCTTCAAATACATAATTTTTTTAGAGGAAGGGGAATTTGTTGCATGTTGGTTGCAATCTATTGGGAGAATTTGTAAGTATATAACTATGTTGTGAATTGCTCAATTTTACTAGATAGTTATTGCGAGCTGTATATTATTTCTACCTTTTGTCAAATTTCTATGTCTTTTTTTATCTGAAGTGAGTTAGCAAGTAGTTGGTTAGAAATTGAGAAGTGTTTGTATTAGTTTGGTATCAAAGTATTTTAAGATGCCGAAAATAGTGACATTGTGAGAAGAGTTTGTGGTAGTTTTGAGTATGGATGTGCATGTAAATATGGAATTATATCATGATGTGAATAAAGGATAATCAAGCTCGATGAAAGAATAAGGAAAAAACTATAGATAGAGGAAAAAAAGATTGACAAAAAGAATTAAAAAAAAATAGAACTTGAGTTGGAGGAGTTATCTCTATGTTGAAGAAATATGAGACTGCAATAATTAGAAGGAAAAAAAAATCTATAGAAAATGCATTAAAGAGTTGTGGGAAGATGAAAAAGAATGATGAGGATAAATACTCACCTTGTGATCTAAAAAGTTATATTTAGAGGGGAAATCAATATAGGCAAGGATTAGCCAAGAGATAAAGTTGATAGAAAAAGGAAAAAATAAATTCCTTGAAGAATTGACAAAATTATTAGTAGATATAAGACCCTTAAATGTTATCTTCCAAGAGTTCTAAAGAGTGGAGTTAGATGAATGAGATGTAGATAAAGAGAATGAGTGGGATGCATATATTGAGTTATGTTACTTGGAAGAAGGGGAAGGTGTAGAAGAATACAATGCAAGAGGAGAAGAGTAAGAAGATTGAGATGAAGCTATTATGTTGTGTTACCTCAATGAAGGGGAAGACATTGAAGATTGCAATGCAAAAGGATATATTTAGGTTCAATAATTGTGTTATGTTTAGATCCATTGTACTCACTATTCACTAAGTTCACTATATTTATATTATTTTTCACTTAGTATTGTTATATGTACAAGAAAATAATTTAGTAAATAAATATCCCTTCACATAGGTAAATATAATGATGTTCTAATGATAAAATTAATGTAAAGGATATACTTGAACCAATTTGTGAATATGACTTATATACAACCATACCGAGATGGAGAGAAAGCATATGTGCTCTCTTCCTATCTTTGAATGATTGTATAGTTTATTATTTTGTAGTGTGTACCTTTTCTTATTTTCATCCATCTTTCATACTAAAAGGTTAATAAAGATTAATAAATATCTATTAATAATTAACTTAGTAAAAATTAGATAAATTGATGAATACATGTTTTCCAATTATTCATTTATATTTGATTGAATTTAGTTCTTAGATATTTTCCCAAGATTAAATCTAAACCCTAAAATCAAAATTTTAAACCCTATTTTTATGCAAAAATAAAATCCAAGATATATGACAATTAAATAACTATTTTTAATGAAAATTCTAATGAAACCCAGTGTACCCACATTTAGGGTTTGGATTTTTGTGTTCATGGATTTAATTTTAGGGTATAATTTTTATATGAATACATATTTATTCAATTATTCATTAAAAAGTAATTACTCAATTTGAAAATATTTTCCCAAAACTAAATCTAAACCCTAAAGTTGAACTTGAAAATTGAAATCTAAAATCTAACGCTAATTTTGAGTTCATAAAAATTGAAATACAAAACATTGATAGTTGAATGCTTATATATAAATGAAAAAATATACTCAAATCTAGTGTAACCAAATTAGGGTTTATTGTTTTGATTTTAGGGCTATATTTTTTAACTTGAGGGTTTAGATTTAAGTTTATGGTTTCAATTTTAGTGTTTAGGTTAAGGAAACAAAAAAAAAAGATAAACACTAGATGTATCCATTTATTCATAAATTATTAAATATTTATATAAACATGTAATGTAAAAAATGATAAATTTACTAGGTGAGCTACTATCCATTAGAATTCTAGAATAGGCATAAAGAATACTTTCAATAGTCTAGAAGAGGTGTGAAGAAGACTATTAGTATTCACGATAGTTCCTATCTATGGGAACTGTGAGATCCTAATGGTGAGTAAGAAAACCTATTCACAATCCCCAAGACCTCCATTCAAGGATTTGTTGGTGATCAAAGGTATAGGCCTAGAATCCCTAAGGTTTGACAATCTTCCAGGTGTTAGGGTTATCACACTTAGAAAATTATCACATACCTATCCTTAGGTTGGGAAAATAAGGACCAATGGTTGAGGTGGGTAAGACCTCCTTCACTTCTAGCTCTGCAAGACCAAGGGAAGTTTTCCCTAAGGTGCCAAATTGATGATTTGAAACACTAAATAATACAATACACCAATCTATACCCACTACATAGTGTATCCCAATACCAATGTCATAATATACCTATGTGTTAGTTTGGACAAGTAAGATTAAGAATCCTACTAAAAAATAATTAAGTCCATATAAGTGTTTGAGAATGAGTTTATGATACATCCTTGTATTGTTGTATTCATTCAGACATGGTAGTAAACACACAGAAAGTAAAACTTTAAAGGATTTTGAGTTGATGTGTTTGGAGTGTGTTGAGGATGATAGGAGAGAAATCTAATCATAGACCGATGCCTTTATCCATTGGACAACAAAGTCTCTATATTTAACCAAAGATGCAATAACTAAATACAAGGTAATGACTTAATCAAGTCACCACAAAAGCCTATGCCTTTCGAAATACATAGGAAAGTTGGGCTCTACAAATTCATTTAGAAAGACAATAGATAGTTGTAGAATATTAAGAGAGTCTACTTAAAGTAATTGTCAAGAATACCCACACATTTTCTTTATTATATTGAAAAGATACCATGCAAAAGATTTTCATAGATTTTGCAAACTTCTGGTTGAAAAATAATCAATCATATATATTTGGAAATGCATACGATACATAAGGAGACACTCTACTAAGGTTGATTATGCCTTTAATCACACAATATTTAAAGTTTACAAATGTTATCACAAATTTGGGATCAAACCTAATCATTACAATATAAAAATGATTATACTTAGACAATAAAAATTAAAACCTATAATTTCTTATGAATATCTTTTTCTGCTAGCTCTATAACTTCTTCTCTATTTTGTTTTGTACTTTCTTCCTCTAACAAACCTCTTTTTTTAAAATAAGAAGACATCTCTATTTTACTTCATAAGGAAACATTGGGAAGAGGAATATGAATGTAAAAAATTATACATGCCCCCATGATTTCTTGTACCACACACACCTGATTACTAATGATGAAGTCATGGCATTGCATTAATGAACACACAAATGAGAAACAAAAACCCCACAAAAATATGTAGCAAATCATGACCAAGATCAAATATCTAATAGAAAGGAGGCTTGAGAACCATAAAGGAGCTCATGTGCACTGCCTTATCGCACTTATATTTGTTGAAATATGCATTTATGATCATCCTTGTAGCCCCAAAAACCAAATTTGGCAGCTGAGAGAGTTGTTGCAACATTCATGTAGAAAATACAAAATCTTTATAGAAACATGTCCAAAACTCTAATCAGGTCCTGAAACCTCAACATGAATCTAAGTCATAAAGAACTAGAGGGAAGGAGTAGAAATAGAAATTAGATTCAAAATATCAGGATAAAAATCCAAAAAGTCTAAAAAAGTTTGAAGTATCAACAAGGAATAAAATCCGGTCTAGGAAGCTAAAACAAATCCAAACTTTTGGACCTTTGGTCCAAAATTCCATTCAAGTCCCGAAACCGAATTAGATCCTAGTGGAAAGGGAATTTCAATTGAGATCAAGAATCTCAATCAGATATGGACATTTCAAATCTTTGGTCTAAAAGTCCCATGAGGAGGTTTTTGGGCCAAAAGTTCTATTGGGACTTGAAGTCCCAATGGGATAGGAAAGAAAAAAGGGAAGATTGATTGAGATCAAGAGTCCCAATTGGATATTATCTTCTTGGAACTTAGGTTAGAAAGTCTTGAAGGGATGCGAGAAGAAAGTTAATCAGGTTTAGGAATCTCGATTGGACTTGGACATTTCAAACCTTAGGTTCAAAAGTCATGTTGAGAACCGAAGTCTTGATGAGATGGAAGAATAAATTCATTCAAGATAAGAAATCCTGATCAAACTTGGACTTTTCGGCTAAAGTCACAACATGCCATGTGGCCCATCATTTTTCACTTTTGTGGGCTGAAGAGGGACCCACCATAAGGAGTTTGTAGGCTTGCAAAACATGTGCCACATGGCAATTTTTTATGCTTCCACAGTTAGAAACTAGGAATTCTTTAAAATTTCTATGGGCTTGTGGAAATTGAGCTCAAAAGTCTTGTTGGGACTTGAAGTCCCAGTGGGATGAGAGGAAAAAGGAGGGGTCTAGACTTCAGAAAGGTCCTAGACCTTTCAATTTCAAAGTCCAATTGGGATCCAAGGTCCTGATGGGATGGAAGAAGAGAACATCGATTAAGATCGAGGGTTTGAAATTCCATTTGGGACTTGAAATCGCAATTAGATCGAAGAAGAAAAGGGAAGAGTGGTGTCAGAAGTCAAGATCGGATTTGGATCTTAGTCCAAGTGTCTGTCCAGAACTCAAATCCCTGACTAGAAAAAAACAAAAAGAGAAGGGGGATTAAGGAAGAACATGGACATTTTCACTTGGTCCAAATGTATGTTCAGGACTTGAATCCTTGAAAGGACTAGAAGAAGAAAAGATAGTAGGGGGAAAAGGCCATCTTTTGGACATTCTATAAAATAGGTTTTTGAATATATCTTGACAACTTGGGGTATTGCAACCACAGGAGGGACTTGAGCATGATATACCATTAAGATTTCAAATATTAGTTATAATTGATGGGGATCACAAGGGGATAGATAGGGAACTATAAATTCATCAAATTTATAGGTGCCAATAGGCTCTTCTTGTCACTTATTCAAGGTATATTCATTTTTTTTCATATAGTTACAATAGAAATAAATCATACATCATTGTTAGTTTTTAAAATTAAATAAATAACTTCATTTCAAGGTGTCTTCAAATGATGGTATTTTATATTTGAAAAAATAAACTTTATTCAACGATACCTTTGAATGAAGATAATTTCATTGAAAAAGAGTTTTTTTCTAATGCGACCTTTATTCATAGATATCATTGGTTGAATATTTATAATTTTTTCAAAGGTGTTTAAGATCTTTCCATAGCTAGGGATAATTTTTAATCTCATCCCACAAGTGGGACATACTATTGTACTATTGTGGAATAACCCCCATGTCCAATCTAGTTGACCATACCAACTCTATAGGTTATAAATTAGTGTTAAAATATTTGGAGATGACCTTACTGAGTGATAATTTACACTTTGTATAGATAGATAACAATGTATTTATGAAAGGAACCTTGTGCATCTCAATAAACATTTTAATTTTTCTCTTCAGGTTTTTTTTCACTATAAAATATTGCCTCTTTTATACATGAATCAAGAAGGTGAAATATCTAAAAGGTTATTACATTAAATAATAATCACTCCCAAGGTGATTTAGCTTAGTCTAACTAATATGTCAAGATTTGAACTTTTAATCAGTGGTTCAATCAACACAATTTAAATAAGACAAAGATGACCCTGACAAGAAAAAGGTAGCATGTAAGTGTTATAAATCAAGGATTGATAAGGCAATGGTTGCACTTATGTACCCCAAGTCAAAGTTAACACATGTTATTAGATGCTACCTAGAAAAAGATAATTAAATATTCTTAATGGGCAAGTGCAAGATCATAATTGATGTAGTGTAGAAAAATGTACACCTCTACATTTTTACACTTAATTTTGGAAATGATTAACATTAAAATGGACCAATGTTTCCTTGATCTAGTGTTGTACAGTGTTTTTTCCACATTCACATTGGATTTAGGGTCCTTTTAAGCTAAATAAACCTATTTTTTCTGTAATTTAATGTTGTAAAGTGTATTTATTTACACATCCATCGAGTTTTTGGCCCTCTTACATTTATGACCTTCATATCATCATTAATGGGCCCCTAAGACCCTATATTATGCATCTCGAGGCTTATTTCAACCAAAATCCTGACAAGATCAATAAATACACATAATTTTCCAACTCCCGACATTTCCTCCACCTAAAAAGTTATGGTGGGACCCATATGCCACCTTGGGCATATGAGTCCCATCCAGATGGGACCTATATGCCACAAGTGGTGTATCAGTCCCATTTGGCCCCTTTTTAGTGTTTTGAGCAAGAATTTAAGTTCAAATTTCATGAATGTCGACCTCTGGGATCTAATAAACGGTAAGTTGGATGGATTTCCTATATAAACAAAGGTCTCAAATCATTATTTCACCTAAGCCTTCATGATATGAACATAAGCCATCAAGAGTTAAGCATTCCAAGACTTCACAAGAGCATCAAGAGAGTTTACAAGAGTATTTCTAAGGCATTCAAGGGAAAAATTCTTCATCAATTGTTGCAACAATTCAAGATCCATCATCATGTGAAGGTTGTCAACCATCAAGCATGTTGTTGAGATGGTGTTGTGATGTTGCATTCAAGATCCAAGATTAAGAATTGTTCTAAACTTATTTCAAGATCTAGATCTACATCCTTCATGGCCACTTCATGTTAGATTGTAGATTTACAAGGCATCATTCAAGGTATCATTTTTCATGTTTCATGTTTCAAGTCCTTAAATATTTCATTATCTCATCATTTGGTTTGATTACCTAAATGGGGTTTGACTAAGGAAAACCCCTATTTCTTAACAAATCAACAATTTTTTCTCTCTCTACATGTGTGATCGCGGATCTAGGTGTCTTAGAGCTTGGATGATCTTTGAATATTAACTTACAAGAATGAAGAAAGGCATCTAAGTTTTCCCCTTGTTTACAATATCACGAAAATTCTCCTACAGATTGCAAATCAGAGTTTCAGACCTATAAACAAAGTGTGGAAGGAAGAGTAGAGATAGGAGAGTAGATTGAGGTCTTAACCCCCTAAAATAGAAGAGTTGGACTGATACACCACCTATGGTGTATGAGTCCCAGTACAACACAATTTTTAGGTTTTAGGTGATTCAAATCACACACTATTAAATTCCAGTTTTGGCACAAAAACTCTAGTCTAGGACTAAATCACCCAAACTAGAGTATGAGTCCCAATGGGCATCAAACAATTTTTTTAGGGTTTTGGAGATTTTTTTGACCTCATCACTCTTATAGGTGCACCTCTATTCATTTCTAGTTTGATATTCTATATTTTAGCTTCATTTCCTAGGTCATCTAGTTAGGTTTTTCCTAGTACTTTGCATGATTCGTTCATCTCTTGTCTTTCCAAGACCTAGCTTGGTGGTGAACCCTCCTTTAGTCCATAATCACACCCTAGGACATCCCTATTGAAGATATATTTCCCCTTTCCATCCTTGGATTGAGATCTCTAGGGTTTCCTTAAATGAGAAGTGTAGAAGATTGTTGTTCTATGTCCTAAACCATAGCTAATGACAATTTTCCACCTTTCATTTTGGTGAACCTACATCTAAAACATCTTAATTTTGATTTGGAGTGCATTATAATCCTAGATCTAGCTTGCAATGACTTTGCATTAGGTTTTGCATTAGTTAATTTGCATCTAGGGTTTCAAAATCTTGCATTAATGAAAGTGCATATAGGTTGCATTTTTGCACCTTAGATCATTAAATTTCATCCAAAATCTACATTTGCAGTTAGCATAGACATCATCCTAAACATAAAACCTAGAAAAAACTCATAAATTGTTGAATTTGGTGCAAAAACCCTAATTTGGGACTCATACGCCCCTCTGGGCTATTTCGTCCTAGTGGGTATGTGCAGGATCATGATGGGCCAAAAAGTGGCGATATGATGGGTATGTGTAGGGCATGTGGCTGGAAACTTTTTTTACCCAAAATTGATGAAATGAAAATGGTTTTAAAGGAGATTCTTTAGCTTCCAAAATTATAAATTATGCTTTCCTTTGAATTTAATAAATAATTATTATTCATTTTCTATTTGAATTACGTACTAAAGTCCTGATTGATAGGCTAATTGAAAACATCTATAGCTTTAAATGATATCACATTTTTGAATCTAAAACATGCATCACATTCTATGATTCATACTATAAAAAATGAATATCATGGAAGTTTTGACCAAGTTAAGGTGGTCGTATATCTGAAGTTTTATATTTTTAAAAGTTGGAATAAAAAATTCATAATTAATTATTTACTTGGAAAGAAATTACAAAAAATATGTATCACATTTGGACATGAGTCCTCTACTTATATCTAAAATCTTATAAAAAAAAATTTATCATTTAATTGTGGTTAGGGTGGTTAGACAAACACTTTATTTTTTCCCTAAAATTTAAGTACTACCGCATTGAAATTTCAAATTTTCACCAAATAGATTTAAAAATAAATAAACTAGTAGTTTAGAAACTACATTCAATTTTCTATAGATTCTATTCTTACATATTTTTGAAATAATATAGATAACTTATTCAAATTTTTACTTTAAGTTCCCTAACTCTGATTTTTCTAAATTTTTTCACAATTTCCTAACCTGTTTCCATGATGATCCTGCACATACCCTAGTACAGGTTGTTTTTCCTACTTTCGGTGTGGTGCATTTTCTAGCATTTGACCCCTCTAAAAACCCTAATCGATACTCATATTCCCCTCTAGGCGAATTAGTCCCATATCAGCCCTGGAACTACCTTTTACAACATTGAAAACCTTGTTTCTACACTTCTATTTGTTGTCATTAGTTATCTGTTTCAGTTGGATGAGTTTCTGTTACATGCATTTCACTAAATTTAGCTTAAATCGCTTCATTTCATGCATTGCTTAATTCCAAATTTCAATTTACAACACTTTATTTTTAGATTGTTGCATAGTGTAATCAAGAAATTACCTTGTTTAGAATTTGAAAATTGCATTTACACATTTCATTCTTGTTCATTATATTGCATTTTAAGTCTCTTTCCATTTTAAGTTTTTATATATTACTTGTCACAAATTTTAGTATCTATCTTTTCCAAGTTTGTAAAAAAAAAATTAGTCAATAAGCATGTTAGCCATTCATTCAACACATTTCCTAGTTATGAGAATCTCTTAGTGCAAGAAAGTGAAAATGTTGATGCTTACCTTAAATCTACACCCCCTCCTATCTCTCCTATTTGTGGGAATGATGTGATAGAAGAAGATGAAATCATAAAAAATCATAATAATCATAATTACTTTTATCCTGATACCTCTTCTGCTAGTGACGAAGGTATCTTGGTGAAAGAAGATGCAATCAATGAGAATCATGAAGGTCTTGTTTGTTGTTCTCCTCATCCCCATTGGGAAGATATTATAACAATAGAAGATGAAATCATCACCACTACTTAGTTTACATTCCTCTCCCAAGACCCCCCCTACTTGTGAGAATGCTTTAGTGAAAAGGGATACAATCGTGAATGATCATAAAAATTACATTTGTGAGGACATGTTGGTGTTAAAAAATCCAATGATTGAGAGCTATGACAATTCTACCTCTCCCACTTGGGAAGACATTATAGGACATAGGGATGTAATAGAAGATAACCATGATAATCACATTGGTTCTTCTCCTAATATCCTTTCTAGTTATGAAGACAATAGTTTAGTGTTAGAAGATACACTTGAAAGTCATGAAAATATCATTTCTCCCTTTCCTAATACTCCTACCATTTGGAGAAATCTATTCGAACAAAAAGATCCAATCATTGAAAGCATGATTCTTCTTCTCTTGATGCATCCCCTATTTGTGATGAAGCTATAAATTTACAAAATCTAACTGTGGAATGTGATGAACATCTTGTTTGTCACTCCCCAAAAAGCTCTCCTACTAGAGAAGATATTAGGGCACAAGAGAATGAGACCTTAGGGAACAAGAATGAAATCATGGACAATCATGACAATCACATTTATCCTTCTCCTGATATCTCTCCTAGTTGTGAAGAAGATATTTTAGTGTTAGAAGATCAAAGAAATGAGAGTCACAAGAATCCTATTTGCCTCTCTCCCCCTAGAGAAAATATTATTGAACAAGAGAATGCCATCATTGATTTAAACAAGACAATACAACCATTGATAACTCCCTTACTTGTGATGAATTCATTTTAGAAGAACCAACCTTTGAATGTCATGAACATGTAGCTTGTAGTTCTCCTAAAAACTCTCCTCCTAGGGAGGATATCACGGTGCAAGAAAATGATAACACTGACAATAGTGATATAGTTTCCTTAGAAGAAGATGATGAAGTAACATTAGACTCTCCTTCACTAAGGGACATTAATATTATTCAACCTCAACTCAGCCTATACCCACCTTCACACAAACCTCCAACTCAAAAGAAATCTAAACTTATCCTTTACACACATAAGAATAATGTTTCACAACAACCGAGTTATAATATCATTTCTCATACATATAACACTAGAAACAATCTATAACCACGCCAAATATCTTCAACATCCCTCCCATTTCCCAACCCCATCTTGCCTAGTCCTCCTCATTTTCCTTCACAAAATGGAAAGGAGTATGATCTTGTTGAACAACTTAGGAACACTCTTGCTAAAAATTTCATTATGGGACCTTATTCAAGCATCCCCTCATTATCATAACATGATTCAAAGCACCTTAAAACAAGTTACCATTCCTTCTAATGTGTAACCAAATAACATAGCAACCATAATTCAAGGAGTAAATTTACTAACATTGTTTTCCACAAAAGTGAGCTCCCTCCTTTGGAAGTGCAAAAACAATATGAAGCTTTCATGATAATAGGTCACTATGATGGGTAGGGACTAAAAATAACCCTTGTTGACAATGGCTCCACCATTAACGTGTGTAGGATAACCCTTTTGGATAGACTTGGTGTGGATAAATAAAAAATTCAACTTGATTCTTTATCTATTTGGGGGTTTGAAAATGTAGGAGAACAACCGCTTGGAGTGATTAAATTGCCTATTATAGTTGGAAATGCCACATTACAAACCCTAATTCATGTTATGCCTCATGATCTTTCATACAACCTCCTTTTAGGAAGACCATGGATTCATGAGATGCATGCGCTACCCTCTACCCTTCATCGTATCATAAAATGTGTCTACAATAGCAAAGTATATACAATCAAAGCTGACATTGAACCAAACGGTTTCTTGAACATTAAAAAAGATAAGGAAAATCCTTTGGAAACATTAACAGGTATGTGCAGGATCATGATGGGCCAAAAAGTGGCAATATGGAAGTGATATGATGGCCCATGTGGCTGACGACTTTTTTTTACCTAAAATTGATGAAATGAAAAGGGTTTTTAAAGGGAGATTCTCAACAACCCGCAGAATCCAAAGAAATGAAAAACTTTATGGAAAAGGTTATGAACTTATGAAACAACTTGGATATAGTGGAAAAGGATGTGGTGCTAGAGAACAAGGTATTTTGTCCCTATAGAACCTCACACACAAGGAACAACTAGTGGTCTGGTTATTGTCCCTTGAAAGAAACAAAAAGCCTTCACTCAATATCAACACTCTTAAAAAAGACTCTTTTAAGCCAAATTTAACATTAGTGCATCCTAAACTGATAGACACTAATGGTATTGATTACTATAGTTTGAAAGAAATGAGAGACATAGAGAAATTGTCACTTAATATCAATATCATCATGCTAAACACTAATTATTCAAATTTGTTATATTTTACACCTTCCTTTAAAGAAGAGTACAAAATCTCGTAATCTAAAGAGTCTTGCATAGGTATGACATCTTGCACTAAGAAAGAGGTATCTTTGTCACAGAATAAAGCAACATCCTCTACTATTGATCAAGAGGGTATCTTGTCGAGACTCCTAGATAAGATCGTTTGATATCCCTTCCTCCAAGAACACGAAATAAATTCTATTACAAACATTCATTTTTTGCATATCATAGAGTTCATGGTCATTCTACTAATAAATGGAAGGCTTTGAGTAAGAAATTCCAACATCTTAAGGAGTGCGATGCTCTTCATTATGTGGGATCACCTAAGTCCTCTAATTGATACTGCTTTTCACTCTAGCATGTTTCTTATCAATCATTTTGGCTCATCCTTGTCTTGAACTAAGTGGTGGAAAGGGGTTAGAAGCCTTGTCCTTGTATAACACTTGTCATTGTCTCTTTTGGCTAGTTGACCACCTTTCATGTATATATAAGAGCAAGCTTGGGATGTGGACAACATGCCTTAAGTTGGCTCACATGTGATGTATTGAGTTATACATTTTGGGGGCAACCCCTTTCCTTTTCATGACATAGCTTATTGGAAACATATGACTTGGCATAGGGATTTCTGAATAAGCTCTCATGTCTTCTTCTACTTTAAAGCAATTGCTCATAGTAATGGTGTTAGAAATTGCTTTAAAGTGGAGGCATACATCGACACTCATGTTTCACTGTGTGATTTTCTTTATTCTTGTGATGTGTCCTTTTCTTGGTGGTTTCATTGGGATTGATTTCCTCTGAGAGCGTGATATTTATTTTAATTTTCCTCTCTTGGAGACCTTATGCATGATGTACCCTAAGAAGAAACCTTACATGAACTAAGAAAAATCCCTTTGAACATACCTTACACTATTTCACATTTACAATATCAGTTATATGGCCACCTTGCATAATACACTTTTCTTTCTTGTGGAGCCATATTGTTTGTTCATGAGTATCAAGCATCTGAAGCTTTGCTTGCCTCATGGAGCTCGAAGTTCATTTTTTTGTGGTGCCTTCTCAAATTTATTAGGAGGTATAACTTTGATATGGTTAGTGTATGATGAGAAGCCTAAACGTGGGCATGGATTTCTCATTATACAGTGAGAAGCCGATATGGAGGCATGACTTTCTCACTAAGCTACCCTTTTGGATACTCACCTAGCGGATAGCCTGGAGTTTTGTTGCCTCAGAGTGAGCATGCATTTATGGAAAAACAACTTAGATCTGATCCACATTGTGTTGGATAAATAGCCGATGCTTGATCCATCCCTTTTATTTGGTTTTTAGTTTTGTTTTTCTCTTTTCTTTCTTTAGGACTTTGACATTGTATGTTTGTGTATCTTGTTTTGTTGCACATCATACACCTTCTGTTTGTCCCTTTGTGCTTATGTTGGTTTGACATAGAATCTTAGATCCTAGGGGCTTGACCACCCCCTTGATCATTTTCATCCTAGATCACCTATGTCGGTACATGAGGACCCCTCTTGAATGTCTAATTTAGTGTGACTTTGAAGCAAGTTCCTCCTCTCACTAAAGTGGGGGCTAAATGTAGTGTAGAAAAATGTATCCCTCTACATTTTCACACTTAATTTAGGAATTATTAACATTAAAATGAACCTAATGTTTCCTTGATCTAGTGTTGTAATGTGTTTCCACATTCACATTGGATTTAGGGCCCTCTTAAGCTAAATAAACCTAATTTTTCCTTAATTTAATGTTGTAGTGTATTTATTTACACTGTCACATTGAGTTTTGGGCCCTATTATATTTATGAACTTCAAATCATCATTAATGGGCCACTAATATCCTATATTATGCATCTCAAGGCTTATTTCAACCAAAATCTTGACAAGATCAATAAATACACTTAATTTTCCAACTCCCTAATATTTCCTCCACCTAAAAAGGCCTGGTAGGACCCACATGCCACCTTGGGCATATAAGTCCCATCCAAATGGGACCTATATTCCACAAGTGGTGTATGAGTCCCATTTGGCCCCTTTTAGGGTTTTGAGCAAGAAATCAAGGTTTAATGTTTAAATTTCATGAATGTTGACCTCTAGGATCTAATAAAGGGTAAGTTGGATGAATTTCCTATATAAAAAGGTCTCAAATTGTTATTTCACCTAAGCCTTCATGATATCAACATAAGACATCAAGAGTGAAGCATTCCAAGACTTCACAAGAGCGTCGAGAGAGTTTACAAGAGCATTTCTAAGGCATTCAAGGGAAGAATTCTTCATCAATTATTGCAACAATTCAAAATACATCATCATGTTAAGATTATCAAGCATCAAGCATGTTGTTGAGCTGGTGTTTGATGTTGCATTCGAGATCCAAGATTAAGCATTGTTCTACACTTATTTCAAGATCTAGATCTACATCCTTCATGGCCGCTTCATGTTAGATTATAGATTTACAAGGCATCATTCAAGGTATCATTGTTCATGTTTCATGTTCCATGTTCCATGTTTCATGTTTCAAGTCCTTATTTAATTATCTCATCATTTGGTTTGATTACCTAAATGGGGTTTGACCAACACAAACCCCTATTTCTTAACACATCATTCATTTTTTCTCTCTCTACATGTGTGATAACAGATCTATGTGTCTTGGAGCTTGGAGGATCTTTGAAGATTAAGTTACAAGATTGAAGAAAGGTTTCTGAGTTGTCTCCTTGTTTACAAGATCATAGAAAGTATCTTATAGGTTGTAAATTAGAGTTTCAGACCTGAAAACAAACTGTGGAAGGAAGAGCAGAGATAGGAGAGAAGATTCAGGTCTTAACCCCCAAAAAAGCAGAGCAGGACTGATACACCACTTGTGGTGTATGATTCCCAATACAACACATTTTCAAGTTTCATGAGATTCAGATCACACACTGTCAGATTCCAGTTTTGGCACAAAAACCCTAGTTTGGGACTAAATCACCCAGATTGGCATATGGGCCCCATTGGGCATCAAACAACAAGTTTTTAGGGTTTTGGATCTTTTTTGGACCTCATCACTCTTCCAGGTTCAACTTTGTTCATTTCCAATTTGATATTTTGTATTTTAGCTTCATTTCCTAGGTCATCTAGTTAGGTTTTGCATGGTACTTTGCATGATTCATTCATCTCTTGTATTTCCAAGCCCTATCTTGGTGGTGAACCCTCCTTTAGTTTGTAATTACACCCTAGGACATCCCTGTTGAAGATCTATTTTCCCTTTCCATCCTTGGATTGAAATCTCTAGGGTTTCCTTGAATGAGAAGTGTAGAAGATTGTTGTTCTATGTCCTAAACCATAGCCAACGATAATTTTCCACCTTTCAATTGATAATAAAAATGTTAAAAACATACATAACTTTATCTTAAATACTAAATAAGTTATCTACACAATCTAAAAATAAGGTAATAATGAAAGTTGTAAGAAAACACCTATACAATTTGTAAGGAAAATCTCTAATAGGTAGTGCACAATTACTCCTATTTGTCTTTAATTTTTACCTTTTATGTCAATAATTTTCACCTTTCTTGAACCATGTTAGAGATTAAATAAGTTTAAGAACCTCCAACTTCTCCATTATATTTCTCTCTCAACCTTAGACATTTGTTGAACCATGTACTCATTATTAATTGTTGGATCTTTTCTCTAAATTTGAACCAATTTGAAAGTTCTACAAGTTCAAGAGCTTGTAAACCCTTTGGCATTCCTTTTTCCTCCATCTATCAATGATTTTAAAGTTTCTTTAAAGCACTTCAAATATTTTGATCTTTATTAAACTTATCAAATAACTAGGGATTTCATGAAGCTTGGAACTCAACAACCTCCTTTTGTTGGCAATTTTGGCAATGATTAAACCTTGTCACATTTTTGTAAAGTTCATGAACTCACAAAAATTGTTCTATTCATAAGTTAGCCACTTTATCTTATTTATTTTTATCTCTCACCCTTCATTTAGCTTCTTTAATTTCTTGAATACATGACAAATTTTGGTGTAATGTCACAAATTTTGCAAAATAACAAACCATAAGGAGTATCTAACACTTTTATAAATCTTATGAATTCTCACAATTTATAACATGGAGAACCTTGCACCTTTGTATTTTCTCTTCATTTACCTTCTTCACCTATTCATTATGTCAAATACTTTTTGGCTAGATGAACCATGAAACAATTTTTCAAGGTTCACGAACTAGTGAACTTTGTGATATATATAACTTAAGAACTCAACCTTTCACCTTTTGAAAAGGTTTTTGCAAACTCTTCAACATTGGAACCATGTTGGAGCTTTTGAAATATCTTGAGCCATTTTGGAGAGTTCAAGAAAACTTGAACTTGTCAACATCCATACTTAGTCATTTTCTTCTCTAGATTGGGCGATATCACCAAAGATGGGGGTATGGAGAAAGTAAGGAATATGGATCTTTTGATCAAATAAGGAGAATTAAGGCTCAAGGAATTGGAAGAACCATGGATCGAGAACCACTAGAGTGAAAGGAACAAATACGGTAAATATTAAGGGTCCCAAGCTCCTAAGGAAATATAAAACTCTAAGACATACCATGAAGTGAGAATTGAAGACCTGATGGGACTTGGCACCATAGGACTAGGTACCAAATTATAAATTTCCTTCTAATGCTTGAGGTCTAATCAAGAAATAATGAAGAGTGGGTGTGAAAATGGGACATGTGAAGGGGTGATAGGAACTTCAAGTTTTCAAGGAACACTAGAACTGTATTAGGGTTTTGATATCACAAGGACTTGATAGGGATGAAAGGACACACTTGGATGTGATCCAAAGGTTTTATAAAATTAAAGGGGAGAATAAAATAACTCACATCCAAGTTGGAACATGTGACATTGTGTTATCCTAGTTGAGGGTTAGGGGGTTCTTGAACCCTGGAAAGTCTTGAAATACTTGGAACTTAAGACACACTTAGAAACCTCTAGGAAAACATTACATGAGGGAGATAAGAGAAAGCCAAGGGGGAACACCTAGGAAAATTTTGACAAGGGAATGTTTATTTAATGTTTCTTTAATTGATTATCTATGATTGATAAAAGGGTAGAAGAACAAAAGGAGTAAGGAAAATAATTGTATGTTTTGAAGCCTTCCAAATATGGACACCAACAATACTATTTTTAGTAAAAAAAAATTAAAATTTGATAAATACTAAGTGTAGAAAAATGAATCCCTTCACACTTGTTTGGGCCCTCCCTACTAAAATTGGGCTTCTTTATGCCTTATTTGGTTCTTATTTTTCATCCACAAGCCTTATTTAATGCATCTTTCTCAAGATAATCTTGACACATTATAATGGACAAATCATGATTCAGTGTTTGAGGTTGTGTGTTCAAGATCTGGTGATATGGGACTCATAAGCCACCTTGGGCATATGGATCCCACCTAGGTCTCGAGGCATGATTTCAAATATTTCCTTGAACTTAACACTTCTTGGAGTTTGTGTCCTGTGTTTAAGACACTGGGACTCATACACCCCAACTAGCGCATGAGTCTCAATTTAACCAAGAACTATTTGAAATCAAATTATTGGTGGGATTTTATTATCTTAGATCTGATGTCAGCTTGTAGTGTTGTAATTTTAAGAAATTTGGCATAAATGAGTATAAATACAAGGTTATTTCACACATTTTCTCCTAACAAGCTAGCAAAAATTCAAGTGATCTTATGAGCATTCAAGTGAGCATTTTACAAGAGCATTCAAGAGAATTCAAGAGTTAATTATCAAGCATTCCAGGGAACAACATTCAAGACTCAAGCATCATGTCAAATTCATCATGCATCATGTGTGTTTTTGAGCTAACATTTGTGATGTAGGTTTCATGATTCAAGCAAGCATTCAAGACAAATCTTTAAACATTCAATCAAGATTCAAGATCCAAATCCATTGAAGCCATTTCACACTAGTTTGTAGCCTTTGTTTCAAGGGCTTGGTGAGTTGCAACATTGCATATTGTTCATTCATCATTCCTTCATTCTAGATATTTCATTTCATTTCAAGGTTTGATTACCAAAATGGGGTTTGACCAAGGAAAACACCTATTCCCTAACACAACATTTTTCTAATCTTTATGTGTGATTTCGGATCTAGGTGATTTGGAGCTTGAAGATCCTTTGAAGAAAGTTATCAAAGTTGTCAAGAAGTTTTCATCTTCATGAAAACTCACCTATAGATCATAATTCAAACTTTTCGGACTTGACGATTAGAATAGATGAAAGCTACAAAAGATCACTAGAGGCTACAAAAGTTTTAGTCAAACCCTAATATTGGGAAAAAATTGCCACCTTGGGCATATGAGTCCCAATATACTTATTTTTAGCAGTTTTTGTAGATCCTGATTTGCCAACAAAAGATTACAGATTCTTCCCAGATTCCAATAGCAGGACTAAATCTCCCAGTCTAGCATATGAGTCCTAGTGAGCTCAAAAGTCATAATTTTAGAGTCGGTATGTGTAGGATCATCATGGAAAAAAATTAGCCCTTAAGTGGCAAAATTTAGAAAAATCGAGTTAGGCAACTTGACATAAAAATTTGAATAAGTTATCTATATTATTTCAAAAATATGTAGAATAGAATTTGTAGAAAATTGAATGTAGTTTCCTAAACTACTAGGTTTTAAAATAAAAAAAAATCTATTTGGTGAAAAATTGAAATTTCAATACAAGCATTCTAAATTTCAAGGGAAAAAATAAAAAGTAGGTGTCTATCTGACCACCTAACCACAATAAAATGATAATATTTTTTAAAATATTTTAGATATAAGTAGAGGAATCATGTCCCCGATGTGATGCATATTCTTTTGTAATTTTTTTCCAAGTAAATAATTAATTATGAATTTTTTATTACAACTTTTAAAAAATATAAAAAACTCGTATGCCTAACCACCTTAACTTGGTCAAAACTTCATGAAATTCAATTTTTATATTTTAATCTTATAGTGAAGCATGGCATGAGAATGTGACACATATTTTGGATTCAAAAATGTGATCTTTTTTGAAAGCTATAGATGTTTTTCAATCAACCTATCAATCGGGACTTTAGTCATAATTTGAATAGAAAATGGATAATAATTACTTATTAAAATCAAAGGAAAGCATAATTTATATTGGTGGAAAGCCGAGAATCTCCTTTAAAAATCCTTCGTTTCATCAATTTTTGGGTAAAATCCACATACCCATCATATTGCCACTTTTGGCCCATCATGATCTTGCACATACCACCACATACCTTGTTTTGGAAATCTCTAGTCTTCCAGGTGCTTCTCTGTTTATCCTTAGTTTATTATTCTTATTTTAAGTTTCATTTTCTAGGTCACATAGTTAGATTTGCATATTGCTTATGAAACCTAGAAAATAGTAGTTGTATGTTTTAGGACACACAACAATTGATTTCCTACAAGTTTCAGTCAAGGAAACCTTAGAGATTTAAATCTAGGGATGGAATGAGGGGAAGAGATCTACAATAAGGTGTCTTAGGGGTGTGATTAAAGACTAAAAGGGGGTTCACCACCAAGCAAAGGCTTGGAAAGAAAGAGATGCAATGAAAATGTAACATGCAAGTCTAACTAAATGACCTAGGAAATGAAACTAAAAATTAGATTAATAAACTGAGAATGAATAGAAAGGTACCTAGAAGAAAAATGTGGTCAAAAAAAGCTTCAAAATCCTAAAATTCTTCTATTTGAAGCTCATTGGGACTCATACACCGGTCTGGGTGATTTATTCCTAGACTAGGGTTTCTGTGCAGAAACTGGAATCTCTCAGTAACTGATCTAGATCTCCTAAAATTTGGAAAAGGGAAATACTGGGACTCATACGCCCAAGGTGGTGATTTAGTCCCAGTATTAGGGTTTGGGTGAAACTCTAGTATGCTTTGGTGATCTCCTGAAGCTTCTCTCATGTTGATTCTTTGTGTTTGAAACACTGAATTGCAACATGTAGGTGACTTTCCATGATCTTGCAATGTAGATGACAACTTTGACAACTTGAAAAAATTTCTCCAATATTTCTCTTCAATGGATCTTCAACCTAGATTTGTAAATCACACACCAAAGAGAGGGAAAAATGTTGTTTTTTAGTGGACAGGGTTTTTCCTTGGTCAAACCTTGTTTTGGTAATCAAACCTTGAAATTAAATCAAATAAAATGAAGGAATGATGAATGAACAAATATGCAATGTTGCAACTCACCAAATCCTTGAATACAAGGCTACAATAATGTATGTAATGGCTAGAATGAATGTGTATTTTGAATCTTACTTGAAGGATATGGATCTTGACTTGAATGCTTGCTTGAATAATAAAACCCTACATCACAAATGTTAGCTCAAAAAGAAACATGATGCATGATGACGTTGACATGATGCTTGAATCTCGAATAATTCTCCAAAATGCTTGATAATAACTCTTGAATACTCTTGAATGCTCTTGTAAACTCTTGTGAACTCAAATTTTCTATTAGGATGCTTTCATTAACTTGCTAAGTAAAATAACCTTGTATTTATACTTTTTTATGCTAAATTTCTTGAAATTACAACACTACAAGCTGACATCAGATCTAGGAAAATAAAATCATACCAAGAATTTGAATTTAAATTATGTCTAAGCTAAGTGAGACTCATACTCCAGTTGGGGTGTATGAGTCCCATTAGGCTATCTTGGGATACATTTGTCAAGAAATGCTTAGTTTAATGAGAGATTTAGATCCAGGCCCTAAAACTTAGGTGGGACTCATACTCCCAAGATGGTGTATGAGTCCTAGATCACTAAGTCTAGGCCATACATTCCAAAATCATTAAATTATGATTGGTAACTTGATATATGTTTGGATTATCCTTAGAAAGATGCATTAATTAAGGCTTGTGGATGTAAAATAAGGCCAATTAAGGCATAAAGAAGCCCAATTTTAGCATGGAGGGCCCAAACAAGTGTGAAAATGTAAAGGGATACATTTTTCTACACTACATTTAGCCCCCACTTTAGTGAGAAGATGAACTTGCTTCAAACTCACATTAAAGTAGACAAACTCACATCAAGAGGGGTCTAAATGTATCAATGCCAATAAGATAGGACAACAATGATCAAGATGGATGAGCAATCCCCTAGGATCAAGATCCTATGACAATCCAACATAGGCACAAAAAAATGCACATGAAAATAATTTAAGGGGTATCAACAAGGCACAAACATACACTATCAAAGACAAAGAGAAAGAAAAACAAAAACAAAAAGGGGGTAGATCAAGCTTCAACCATTTGTCTAAAGAACACTATGGATCAGATCTAGGCTATTTTTCCAAGAACGTTTACAAGTGGAACATGATGTCCACCATGCAAACCAAATGCATGCTCACAAGGGATAGTGGAATGTCAGGCCATCCACTAGGTGAGCCCCCAATGAGACACATATGCGCGCAACTAGTATGTGATCACACATACAAGGAAGTGTCTATGGGAAAGTAATGCCTAAGTTTGGCTCCCATACGTAAAACCATACCAAATCTATACCTCCTAATAAATTTGATAAGGTGCCACACAAAAATGAACTTTGAGCTTCATGATGCAAGCAAATCTTGATATGCTTGAAACTCATGAACAAACAAGATGGCTCCATAGGCAAGCGTAGTGTGTTATGCAAGGTGGCCATATAACAGAAATTGTAAATGAAAAATAGTGTAATGTATGTTTAAAGGAGTTTTTCTTAGTTCATGTAAGGTCTTAAATTAGGGAACATCATGCCTAATGTCTCCAAGAGAGGACCAATCAAAGAATATAAAATTCACAACTTAGGAGATGTAGTGTGTCACATCAAGCCATAAAGAGGAATACAATATGCTAAGAGAGATCATGCTCTTGAAGGACATCACACCCAATGTCACCACAAAGTGAAAGAAACATCACATGAAATAAGAAGACTACACAATGAGACATGAGATGCAAAATAA
This sequence comes from Sequoia sempervirens, assembly GCA_007258455.2. Taxonomy (NCBI): domain Eukaryota; kingdom Viridiplantae; phylum Streptophyta; class Pinopsida; order Cupressales; family Cupressaceae; genus Sequoia; species Sequoia sempervirens. The sequence continues at coordinate 13,188 of VDFB02020535.1, read as the reverse complement.
TAATGTCAATGTATGCCCCCACTTTAAATAAATTGCTAAACACCATGTTGTGAGCAATTACTTTAAAGTAGCAAATGATAAATGTTAACAATAAAGAGGACATGAGAGCTTATTCAGAAAGCCCTATGCCAAGTAATATGTTTCCAAATAAAGCTATGTCATGAAAAGGGGTTTCTCCCAAAAGGAAATCCCAAAATTACATAAGGGATCCACGGATTCAAGGTCAGTATTTCTTTGTTTCAATGTTTTTGGAGAGGTCAAAACTATCGGCATTCCCTAAATACTCATGGAACAAGAAGAATGATACAAAGAGAGAAAAAATAAAGAAAAATCCTTTTGGGTCAACATGGAAGAGACATAAATGTCTTGATGCCTTGCACCATCCCCAAAGTAAAACACAAGACAAAGAAAAAGATAAAGGAAAAGCTTTTGGTTCAACATGGAAGAGACCTAAATGTCTTGATGCCCCGCATCATCCCCAAAAGGAAAACAAAAGACAAAGAAAAGATAAAATTTTACAACATAGAGAGAAATGTAGGTACAAATAAAGGAATGTCACAAAGAGAGAGAGAGAGAGAGACATCAAACAAAACAGTATGAGAGATCACATTATGCACATGCAATCACACACATAACATGAAAAAATAAGAAAAAATGAAACAAAGACAAGACTAGTAAGGCACATGTGAGTCAACCTCTAACGGGTCGTTCGCATCCCAATCTTGTTCATCACATACGGAAGGTGGATAACTGTCCAAAGGGACAATAGAAATTGTAGTACTAGGACAAGGCTATATAATTCTTGCCCCCACTATGTGCAAGATAAGAATTAGTCGAGGTGAATGCTGATATGCCACTCCTTGCAAGAAGGAAATGATTTACAATGAATGCCAAACATGCAATAGTGAGTATGCTATGATCCTACAACTATTACGTGGCAAGGAGTAGCACCTATTATTATTGATGCATATATAATGAGATATTCCCACATTTAGTATCTATCAATTTAGGATGCACCAAAGTTAAAGTTGTCTTAGAAGAATCCTTTGTAAGAGTGTTGATATTGAGTGAAGGTTTATTTGTTGCTTTTGTTTCTTTCAAAGGACAATAGCCAAGACCATTAGTTGTTTCTTGCATGTGAGACTCTATAGGGACATGGATACCTCATTCTCTATCACCACATCCTTTTCCACTATACCCCATTTGTTTCATAAGTTCATAACCTCTTCCATAAATATTTTTCATTTCTTTTGGATTTGGTGGTTGTTTAACTTCATCAAATTTTGTTGTGTATGTTGTCTTTTCTTCTAAAGTGGTTGAGGCAGATGCTTGTGAATTTTGTATTGAAATTACCAATTTCTTTTTTTCCCTTTCAGGCTCTTTTGTTATGATCTTGTATTCTCCCATGAATGTAGGTATGAAATAAAAGGAACTCGAAGCATCTTCCAATAATTTGTGACTTCTTCAATATGCTTCTTTTTTTTTTCTCGACATGCAAACAACTTTCAAGTTCAAGGTTGACCTTGATTGTATACACTTTGTTATATATGAGAAATGGTATTATAAGTCAGTTGTTGCAAAACATTATCATTATCAAGTTGTATTTTATGTGATTCTAAGATAGGGACGGGTTTATTTTGAACTTGTGGTTGTTTTGAGGGTGGATAAATGATAATTTTAGGCTTGGGATATTGCTTAAAGGGATATCTAATGTGCATAACATCAAAAGTATTGTCCTTTCTTTATGATCACTCAGTGAAGGGGAGTCTAGTGTCACTTCATCATCTTTATCTAAGGAAGCCACATCACTATTTTTTGAAAGATATGGGTCAATGTTGTCATTTTCTTGTAACATGATACCTTCCCTTGTAGGAGAGTTTTTAGTAGAGAGAAAAACTAGATGTTCATGAAATTCAAAGGTTGGTTCTTGTAAAATAACTTCATCACAAGTTTGGGATTGATCAATGGTTGGATTTTCTTGCTTATCAATGATGGCATTTTCTTGTTCAATAGTGTTTTTCCTAGGACTCTCATGACTCTCATCGATTGGATCTTCTAACACAAAAATATCTTCTTCACCAATAGGATAGATATTAGGAGAGGGCCAAATTTTATTGTTTTCCATAATGTCATCCTTTTTCTCTAAGGTCTCATTCTCTTGTGCCATAATACCTACCCTAGTAGGACAACTTTTAGGAAAGTGACAAACAAGAGGTTCATCACATTTCATTGTTGGATTTTGTAAAGTAGCTTCATCACAAATTATAAGGGAGGCATAAAGAGAAGAACAACTATGATTTTCATGCTCACCAATGATTGGATCCTCTTGTTCAAACAAACTGCTGGTTTTTTTTCAAGAACCAAGCTGATATTCAAGGCAACCTAAGGATTTTACCATTTCCAATTCTCAACAACTTGAAGGGATTGGCCAACGAATGAGTGAAAGAAAAAAATATTTCCTCCTGCACTTCGGGCTCTACAAGATTTAGGAGGGTGATCCCACAATGTACTTAAAGACCTCCACACCACATCATCGAGTACATTGCAAATAGCAGATAAATTTTGATGTAATAGCTCAATAAATGGAGTGTATCAAAGAAGCTGGCTACTCCTTAACAACACTCATAATTTAGAGAATGAGAATGGATATTTTTGATAGCAACTTAAATATTGTCACTACAATGCTAGAAAACTTAAATAGAGGGGTTGATAGGAGATTAATTAGCATTCATGCTAATTATTTTTGCATGAAGGATGCAATCAATAATTTTGATATAGATAAGGATTTGGAAATTCCACTTACAAAAAAGTGGATTCCTAGATTGTAGGACTTGAGGTTAATGGTTGTGGGAGCCAAACATGATGTCAATAAACTTGAGAAGATCCAACCAACCCTTAAAACTGTGAATGGAATCCAAGAATTCCAGGGCAAGATTGAGCCTTTAGAGGCTAAGATAAGGGATTTGGTTAAGAAATTCCATGAAATACATCATGGTCTTCTGCTTGATATATTAAACAACAATGGTAATATTAAATCCCTATAGGAATGGAAGAAAGAGGCCAATGAGGTAATCTCCAATCAAGTAGCTATTTTTTTTAAATAAAATGATATGAGCAATGTTGAAAAAGAATATGGATATGCTTGCTCAGGCTGGGGTTGCTCTCAAATATTTTGATAAGGAGGTCAACTAGGTTGTGACTAAATATGCCCCTTACAAGAAAAAGGATGATGATATCATCACTTTCAACTGACCCTTAGAGGAAGAGTTCTAGGATTTGAAAGATAAATACTTGGATGTATTGGAGGATTGAGCTATAGTGGTGGAATGGTGAACATTTTTGGTTTTGAGTTTGCAAACATGGTGAATAACGGATGGGAGAAACAAAATGCATAGCCTAGATCCAATACAGATTAGGATTTTGATAAAGTATGGATAAAATATTGTCTTCTCCCCAATTTGAATTTGATGACAAGGTTGCAGACGTGGATGGTATTTTGTTTCTTCTATCTTTCCGCACTTTATGCCTTTCTCTCATTTATGCTTGGAATATGTGGACAAAATTTTGGAGCACATGGATATATGGCTACAATCAGCTTAAAGATTCCTTTTGGAAGGTGGTATATGATCTTCATCGACTAATGAAAATATTTCCCTCCATGTGAAGATGGAAATATAACTATAAAGGGAATATATTTTGTATCAGTCCAATAGAATGGGGACATGTGTACTTTCTGGCCCAAAGCTTGTTTTCTCCTTCATTTCTATAAGAAGGAATTCAAGGCCAAAAGTGAAATGGTGGAAAATGGGATATGTGATTTAGTATGGTTTAGGACATAGAGCACACCCGCTTTCCAATTATTCCATTCAAGGATAACCCTAGAGATCTCAATCCAATGAAGAAAGGAGGAAGAGATCTTGCAATAGGGCTGCCCTAGGGACTAATTGTAAACTAATGAGGGGTTCACCACCAAGCTAGGGCTTTGAAAGAAAAATGTAATACAAGATGAAATGCTTAACCCTAATATGATGCAATGCTTCACTAAATGACCTAGAAATGTACATAAAATAGAATAGAAACCTATAAGATGAAATGTGTGCACCTAGAAATCTGAAGGAGATTGAATGAGGCTCTGAAATGCTTGAAATATTGACTTTAATTTTGACTGGGACTCATACGCTAGGTTGGGCGAATTAGTTCTAGATCTGGGTTTCTGTGTAGGAACATGAATCTAGAAAATGGGTATCTGAATCTGTAAAAACCTAAATTTTGACCTAAACTAGGAATCATACGTCAGAACTAGCGTATCAGTCTAGTTAGGGTTTTCTAGAAATTCAAAGTCTAAATATGGTCTTCAAGGTCTGCTATGTTCTTTCGAATTGATTTCCAGATCTGAAACCTTGATTTTCAACTTGTAGAAGTCCTTCAAGTATCTCCAATACAAGGTGACAACTTTGACAACTTTCTCCAAAATTTCTCTTCAATGTATCTTCAATATAAACTTGCAAATCACAAACTAAAGAGAGAGAAATGTTGTTTTGTTAGTGGAAAGGGGTTTTCCCTTGTCAAAACCCGTTCTGGTAATCAAACCTTGAAATGAAATGAAATAGGAATGGAGAATGATGAATGAACAAAATAAGATGTTGCAACTCACCAAACCATAGCAATAAGAGGCTACAAACATGTGTGAGATGGCTCCAATGGATGTAGACCTTGAATCTTTCTTGAATGTGATAGATTTTGAATGAAATGCTAGCTTGAATCATAAAACCCTACATCACAATTATTAGCTCAAAAAAAAAATGATGCATGAATACTTTGACATGATGCTTGATACTTGAAAAATGCTTTAAAATTCTTGATAATCTACTCTTGAATGCTCTTGTGAACTCAAATTTTCTATAAGGATGCTCATTCAACTTGCTAGGTGTAAAATGAGTGAAAGAAACTTGTATTTATACTTAATTATGCAAGAATTCTAGAAATGACAACACTACAAGATGACATAAGATGTAGGAGGATAAAATACCACGAAAAATTTGAATTAATTTTAATTTTGGGCCATAGGAGAATTGATGAGCCTAGTTTATCGTCTAGTTTTGGGTAGAATTTATGGTGTATTTGTCAAAGATATCATGGACCTTGATGTTAAGTGTTGATACTTTTTATGATATTTCCTCAAAACTATTGACATTGGGCTTAATCTTATTTCTGCAAACCTTTATTGATAATGGCATGTTATTTGGATTGTCTATATTAATCTTGCAGGTGGTTAATGAATGTTCTTTGAGATGGTTACAGATATGCAAGTTATTGTGTGTACTAACATTGCCATGCAGATTTAATTTGAGGATGCTAAATTGAGGAAGACACCACTAGCTGGGCATGCACCATAATGTTGAGCCAGGGAATCATTCAAAGGTCAAAGGAGGTCGACGACAGGAGATTCCCCATGCAAACCAAATGTAACTTCCTTGTAGTGGAATTTAATGATGTTGAGAAAACATGGGCGTTACTGTTGTGCTAAATCTGTGTTTGGACCTACATGTCTGACTGGATTCCATGTATGCATAACCGCCGCCGCTCCACTTTCTCTATTTTCGCTAAATGGTGTCCTCCTAGTTCGTGGAGTTGACTTCCTTGTTTAATTGATAGTATAAATAAGGATCAAACACTCATTTTTGAGAGGTTGTGTGATTTGATATTGTACTTGCATTCTTAAATTTTTAGATATATTACTCTTTTGTACTCATGATTTACAATGAATAAACTAAAGTTCTACATTTGAGCATCTGAGTTCTTGTTAGTTTTAGAGGATACTTATCCAAGGGGGCCCACTTGGTGAGTAATCTATCCTTTAGTTTAGTATTATTTTATGTTTAGTAATTAGTTAAGAATCTGGCACTGACTGTTCCTACAGCCACTAGAATTCCATTCTGTGACTGCTCTTGCAGCCAAAGCAGACATAGTAGTGTCTTGTTTTTTCTCTCACATTTTCATTCTTGTCATGCATTTCAGTTTGGTGTAGTTGTTGATTGATGATTATCATTTATGTTATTCCTTTCCAAGTAATTTACTTTCAGCATCTATGTCTTTCTTAGCTGTAGAATGGAAATGGCCACTTTAAGCTCCTAGTGCACATATTGTGCTGACCCATTTCAATTTCACATCCCTGGGTTGACAAGTTAAATGCACCTTCATGATGATTGAATGTCTATTTAGTTTAGATGACCAATCTCTGAATCAGAGCTGTAAGAGCTTAGTTGTTAGATCATTGTAGGAGGCAGACATTTTTGGCATCATTGTCGGGGATGGTCTCAAACTAGGAAGTTCTTGGGAGTCATTGATAGTTTTCTACTGTAGTATTTCTGAAAGTTGTTCTTAGTATACCCCTCATTTAGGAAGTAATTACCCCCCTTATTCTTTACCAATTCTTTGTGTGATTTGGCTGATAGTGAGTTGATACCACATGCATAGAGGAAGGACAAGGGATGCTTATGGGAGATTCCTTCCTAACAATCCTAATCCATTTCAATTAGTTGAATATCAAAACCTGCCAAGAGAAGAAGAAGAAGATCTACACCCCTTTACTGATGCAATCCCTACTCTAAATAACTCTAAAGTATCCCCTGAGGACCAAAATTAGCTTGAGAACCCCTTTGCTTTGGAACTACATCAAGTAGGCATGGGTGATGCAAATGGAAAAAAACCTAACCAACCAACTTTTCCTTTCCCCATTTCCAATCAGAGTGAAGTTGACAACATCAAAATTACCCCTACTTCAGCACTCCCCAAGTTTTATGGACTTGTCATAGAAGATCCTGAGACCTTTTTGTTTGAGTTTGACATAATCTACAGGAGTTATGATTATACCACCGATGCCCATAGGCTTAAGCTATTTCCTACTACTCTGAAAGAAGCTGCATTAAGATGGTTCATGAGCCTAGGTAGAGATATTGTGGAAACTTGGGAAGATATGAAGACTAAATTCCTTGAGAAATACAAGGAGTATTGTAGGGGAAGTGACATGAGAGGAGGTGACATTTTTAGGATGAAACAAAAGGAGGATGAGAGCCTATAATTTTATATTTCAAGGTTTCTATTTTTCTTACAGAAATCCCCACACCATACCCTCAATGAAGAATCACATAAGCTCCTTTTCTTAAGAGGAATCAATGAGAGTTGCACTGATGCCTTGGACCTAATGGCAGGAGGAGATATCACCCAAGTTCCTTAGGAAGATATCAAGAAAATATGCCAAAAATACTCTAGGAAAGCTTCAAAGAAAGGGAGAGCTTACCAATCTTCCATGGGTAAGTCATCTACCAGTGGAGTTTCAAGAATGGAGATTACTCATTTGCTGGATAATTTCAAGCAAGACATTATAAACAATCTAGCTACTCAGCTAGATACACTTCATGCCAAGAAGAAGCAAGAGGAAGCAAAGGCAATGTTGGCAGAGTATTTCCCCAATTGTAGACAAAAGAAGAAGGACTACAGATGCAAGATGCTAGCTAATATTGAAGGCAAACAAATTGCACCTAAGTTCAAGCCAATCTAGATTGAAGAAGATCAAGTCTACTATGTTGCACAAAGGATTCCCTGGGCTCCAAGACAAGGTATGCCACCAGATCCACTCTCTTATGTTGGGCCATATTTTAATTCCTATTCATCTAGCAACCAATGGCAGCCCCCATACCCATCCAACTATGGAGGATATCCACCACAGCCTTTTGAAGTAACCCTTCAAATGCTTAGCCCAATCATCAAAAATCTCCACCATAGTGGCAACAACCTCAAAGGCATTGGTAGCCACCTCCAAGAAATTTCCAGCAAACAAATCAATGGAGAGGAGGACAACAATGGCCTACCCAGGAAACTAATTACATGCAGCCACCTTCTCAGCCCCAATAGCCTGTTATAATTCCTCCACCTACTAATTCAAGCTAAAATGCACCTAAACCTACTCAACTACCAGCTCATCCCACACCCAATCCAAATAACAAACCACAACAACAACTTGTATACTCTGCTGATTCAAATCATTTCTTTGAATATGTTGTGAGTGTAAGCGACATCCACTTGAGTTCAAGAACTACTTTACCATCCCCTTCCAAGCCCATTATCACTGAGCTTCCTATGGAAGAGGAAGAGAATCTCTAATGATCCCATTCAACAAAGTGCACCTAAAAATCCTGAACTAGCCCCAACCAAGCAGACTAACAAGAACCACCATTTCCTCAGAGATTGGAAGTTTCAAGAAGAAGGAAGAAAAAGAAGATTTAAATTTTGACATCTTGGATCTGCTAAAGCATATATGTGTCTAGATCCCTCTATTCCAGGCCATAAAGGATGCCCCAATCTATGGCAAGGCAATAAAATAAGCATGCCTCAAGAAGCCATGAAGGAAGAAGAAATACCCCAGTATGGTTCATGTGGTGGGACAACTTAGTCGACATCATGCTTGGAAAAGTGACTATCCCTAATTACAATGACCCAGGTAGTTTTGTGGTAGCAGTTGTTATAAATGGGATTCAAATAAAGAATGCTATGATTGATTTAGAGGCAACAATAAATGTAATGACTAAAGACATCCTGCAACAACTAAACGTTGCAAGCATGAGATCTACTCCTACTGTCTTGTAGCTCACTGATAGTTCTACTCTTAAGCTTGATGGAATAGTTGAGGACCTTGTGGTGATTCTAGACTCCTGGGAGTACCAAATAGAATTCATGATTCTTTCTCCTAAAGCCACACTAGGCGGGTATCCCATTATTCTTGGAAGGCCATGGTTAGTTATTGTTGATGCATATATTGGATGCCATTCAAGAGACATGACCATTTCTGATGGAAGGAGCACCAAAAAATTTATTCTTTATCCTCCTGCTCAGCCATCCCATGATGAAGATAACCCCGTATGGCCACATGTTGGTGAAGAGGCTAAGGAAGTTAATTCGGTGGCATAGCTTATGATGTTAGGCAGAAGCTCCTTCATGCGCCTTCCGCTAAGATGAAGATGAAGCATTGGTTAACATTATTCAGAACCATTGTGAAGTGGAGGAAGCATCATCTTCTCATTCTGCTACTCCACTCAAGACACTTCTGCCCATTCTTCCTGCAACAACTGTTCATACAGATGTTCTTCATGTAGCCACTCTTCTTGTAGCAACTATTCCTGCAAATGGACTTCCTGCAGTAATAGGTATGTCCCATACATTGCTGCCATATGAACTCAAGGTACCATGTGTTAATGAAGTATCTATGATAGAATTAGCTACACAAGTACAGGTGTTAGAAGGAAAGTATCTGAATGTTAACAACAAACTAAGTGAAGAACAACAATTGCTATTGGAAAACCTATTAAGGACCCATCAACATGCATTTTTGTGGGAATATCATTAGATGAAGGGACTGGATCCTAAACTTTGCACACACAAAATTTATATCAGAGATGATTGCACCCCAGTGAGGCAACCACAAAGAAGAAGTAACCCTGTACTAAGAGAAATTGTAAGAGAATTGCAGAAATTGCTAGATGTAGGATTTATCTACCCAATTTCAGATAGCCAGTGGGTGTCTCCACTAGTGATTGTGCCTAAAAAAGGAGGGAAATGACGAGTTTGTGTTGATTACAGGGAATTTAATTATGCCACCAAAAAGGACCATTTTCCCTTACCTTTCAGATCAGTTTTGACTCACTTGGCAGAGCAATACTTCTTTCTAGATGGATTCACGGGTTACAACTATATCCAAATTGCACTAAAAAGACTAGGAGAAGACCAATTTCATTTTGTCCATGGGGAACTATGCCTATTCACTACTCACGTTTGGTTTATGCAATGCACTAGCAACTTTTCAGAGGGTAGTCATTAGCATATTTTGAAACATTTCTCATGATTGCATGGAAATCTATATGGATGATTTCACTACCTATGGTGCTGATTTCAATCAAGCATTGGAGAATCTCAGGAGAGTCCTACAAAGATGTGAAGATCACAATCTCTCTTTAAATAGTGAAAAGTGCTTCATGATGATGTAGGAAGGTGTAGTTCTTAGGCACTACATCTCTCACATAGGGATTCAAGTAGATCCTGCAAAGATTGAGGTGATCACGAATCTTCCCACACCTACAAAACAAAAGGATGTTAGGAGTTTCTTGGGCCATGTAGGATATTATAGGGATTTCATCAAGGATTTTAGCAAAATAACAATACCATTATATACCCTACTCACTAAAGATGCTGAGTTCCAGTGGACTAAAGATTGTGACAAGGCATTTTCTGATTTAAAGGAAATCTTGACTCATGCTCCTATACTCAAAGGACCTAATTGGGAGCTTCCTTTCCACATACATACATATGTATTAGATTATTCCATAGGAGCAGTCTTAGGACATAAAGAAGGAGCTATTGAAAATGCCATTTATTTTGTCAACAAAAATTTGTAAGGAGTTGAATTCAACTATACAGTGATGGAGAATAAATGATGGCAGTGATTTATGCCCTGAATAAATTTAGGAATTACATAATAGGTTACCAAATCTTTGTGCACATTGATCATGAAGCCATTAGGTATCTCATGAATAAACCTTTGATCATAGGTAGACTAGCAAGATGGTTATTGTTGATGCGGGAGTTTGACATAACCATTGTGGATAAGTCAAGGAAGGCAAGTGTTGTTGCATATTTTCTTTCAAGGCTGTCTACATCAAAAGATAATCAAGCCATAGATGATTCTTTTCCTAATGAGCATCTATTCTCTATCAGTGTACAAACACCCTAGTATGCTAACATAGCTAATTATCTGGTCACAAGTATAGTTCCTCCTCACTTCTCTCCAAAAGAGAGAAGAGAACTCACTGAAAAATCCTTTCCTTTCTCATGGATTGTTGGATGTTTGTTTTATACTGGACCAAACCATGTCATGAGGAGATGTGTGAGAGAAGATGAGACATATGAAATTTTGCATGCATGCCACAATGAACCATGTGGAGGAAATTTTGCAGCCAAGAGGACAACAATGAATATTTTGAACATGGGATATTACTGGCCAATGCTACACAAAGATGCAAGAAGGTATACAAAGAATGGGAAGATTGACCAGATATGATCAGATGCCACTTTTCCCTTAGATATTAATCACTCCCTTTGATAAGTGGGGATTGGTTTTGTAGGACCCATTGACCCTCCATCAAATGGTAAGTCCTATATTCTGGTATGAAATGAATATGTAACTAAATGGGTAGAAGTTAAGGCCATTAAACATGCAAGAGATAACAAGGTTGCAAAATTTCTTTATGAGGAGATTTTCACAAGGTATGGAGTTCCACGAGAGATAGTGACTAATCAATCACATCAACCCTTGTTGCAACACTAGTCAATGAATACAACATCAGACACAGGAAGTCTACTCCGTATCACCCCCAAGCTAATGGCCAAGTTGAGGTAACCAACAAATAAATTGAAGCTATTTTGACCAAAAAATAGCTATCCATATAAAGGATTGGGAAAATAGATTATCAAAAGTTGTTTGGACCTACAGAACTACCTGGAAAACAACTACATGCTTCACTCCATTTGAGTTGTTGTACATGGAAAGACAACCATGATGTCCATTGAATTTGAATATAATACCCTTAGGATTGCAGTAAACTTAGGGATGGATATCTTTGAGGCACAAAAAGAGATAATCATGCAGCTAAATTCTTTGGATAAGATAAGGAGAACAACCTTGCATCACACAAAGATAGTGTAGAACTAGAGAATCAAGTGGCATGAAAAATTTATCAAGGAAAAGAAATTCCAACCAGGAGATTGGGCCCTGCTCTATGACACAAGATATTAGGATAATGCAAGAAAATTGCAGACAAGGTGGCTAGAACCATATGAGGTTGTTGAATTATTCCCTAATGGTGTTGTACAGCTCACTACTATTGACCCAATCAGATTTAAGCTACTTGTCAATGGTCACTACCTCAGATTGTATCACAAGCCAACTTCCAAGGAGGATTTTTTGCAGCAATTCACTTAGCATGTAGCACCTGAGCTTCCTGCAGTTGAAGGAAGTGGACCCGGTGTCCCTCCTTCTAGCTAATTAAGGTATGTACTTGTCATAATAAAGACTTCCACTTCTATGGGAGTCTATTTCTTCACCCATCCACCCATCCACCCATCCACCCATCCATTTCCACCTTTCTATCTCTTCCATCACATCACTTCATTTCACATCACCTCATCCCACCTCATCTTCATTAATTTCTCAACTTATTTCCTAAAAAGGAAAATAGTAATTTCTCTACTCTTTGCAATGCATCCTCCACACATTCAGGTATGTGTACATTAATTGTTATATCTTAATTGTCTTTAAGTGCATTTCATTTAATCGTTGTAGATTAGTATGGACATTCACCATAGCATTTCAATATTCCCTACCTTTTCAAATCACCATCTCGCATGTGAGGACATATGCCCAAATTTAGGTTGGGGGGAAGAAAGAGATGTGAATATTTTTTCCATGTGTTAGTCCATGCTGGTCTACATCAGCAAAATTTAAATTAAGCTGATTTGAAATCTAAGTGAGAGGACGGCTCACATCTGTGAAGTGACACCAACTGCCACTGCCATCTCTCTCCATCATAGCTTTCCTTTATTACTCTTCCCTTGCCATTATTGACCCTTTCATATCTTAAGCTGTGTTGCAAACAAAAAGGTAAGTTAGAAAAGGAAAATTTAGTTGACATTGGCATTGGAAAGTTAGCAAGTGTTGCAAGAAGGTGAATCTAATTTTTAGAAAAAATTGCAGGAAGGAAACCACAGAGTGTGTTTGATTGTAGACAATGGGAGGTGTGTTAATTCAAAATGAACCCACAGTTCATGATGTATTATTGTAGGATACACAATCCGTGGCCGAATTCAAAAACTGCAAGTGGATAGACTACTTTTTGAAACTGGATGACTTTGATGAAGACATTGCACTAGAATTCTCCTAGATATTGTCTGAAGGGAAGGCCACGGTAAAAGGGCTGGAGGTCATAGCAACTGAAGAAAGAATTGCATAAGTTATAGGGTTCCCTGTTGATGGTGAAAATTACCCTACTTTTAGAGATGTTGGGTTAGCTAGGGCCAAATTTATAGAGCCAAACGACCCTCCATTGAGCATAGATAACTAGGGAGTGAAGAGAATGTCTC
>VDFB02020534.1:0-16560 GCA_007258455.2 Sequoia sempervirens | reverse complement strand
TTGTTCTTTGAAAAGAACGAAGGAAGAAGAATTCCAGAATTCAAGTGCCTTTATCCATCCATTGGGCTTAGAGTCAGGCGACGACGACGACAGAAACTAAAACGTAAAGACTCAAAAGGACTTAAAAATAAAAAGTATCTACATACCGACGCCAACCTCTTTACTGTGTAAAGTGCTTGAGATGTTGCCCACTGTGAGGAAGGGAAAATGGCGTTCCGTCTCCGTATGCTAACAAGAAACTGTTCTCACCATGCAACTGATGTATTTGGAAAGGTCCTGTCCACAGTGAGTCAAATTTCCCGTGCATACCCTTTGGTTCTCTTCGTTTGTCCCACAGGAGAACGAGGTCACCAATTTGAAATTCCCGAGACTTAGCTTTCATTAAAACAACTTCTTCACTCTAATATCCCGTGTTCCGCAATGCAATACCTAATTTGAACTCTTTATCTCTTCCAATTCAGAGATACATGATGCGCTTTATCAACAGAATTGTCAAACATCTCATCCTCAATGGCCTTTAGCCAACTTGAGGGCCGGTAGTTCCATAGTTATAGGAATTCAAAGATTCAAATCCATACAAGAGTTGAAAGGAGACATGCCGAATACTCGCCTGTGAGTTATTCTGTCTGCCCACAAAGCATCAAACAAAGCCTTGTGCCACAAACGTTGATTCTCGTCCACTAGCTTGCGGATTATAGTTACCAGATTCTTGTTACTAGATTCCGCCTGACCATTACCCTACGGATAATAGTCGGAAGAATGTGACAAGGTTATACCGTGTTCGAAACAAAAATCCGTGATCTCGCTTGATGAGAAGGCAGAAGCATTGTCCGCAACAATTTTGTTCAGCACATCGAACCTGGAAATAATACTTTCTTTTAAGAAATTGCACACCACCTCTGAAGTAGTACGCTTGGTAGGTATTGCTTCCACCCATTTGGTGAAGTAATCCGTAGCAGTTAAAACGTAGATATGTCTGGCACTTGATGATGGATTAACTGCACCTATGAAATCAATGCCCCATTGCTGGAAAGGTTCATCAATCACAACAGGTTTTAATGGCAAAGATGCCAACCTGGGACGGCCAACAAACTGTTGGCACAATTCACACTTACGCACCCAAGAGTACGTGTCCTGAAAAAGTGTGGGCCAGTAATACTTTGCTCTCAGGATTTTGTGAGCGGTTACTGGCGCTGAGAAATGTCCACCACATGCCAAATCATGATAAGATTTCAGCAACTTTTGTTGTTGTTCTTTATCAACACATCTGAGAAATGTCCTGTCCATTGCATGCTTATACAAGCCGTTGTCCCATAAGACAGAATTAGCTGACTTCAGCTTGACGGTTCTCTTTTCCTTCGGAGTCAAGTGATTTGGACATTCTCCGTATGTTAGGAAGTGAGCAATGTTGGAATACCATTCGTCAGTGGTGCTAACAAATAGTACCATTGGAAGTGTACTGGGATCAACCTCCTCTTCGTCTGAGACTTCTTCATCCCCTGAAATTTCTTCATCTGGATTATTTTCTGCAATAAGCTGACAAAGGCCACGTCCACGTATCAACTTAGTGGGTTTAATTTCCAGATCATATTCCTAGATCTTGGCAATCCAATTGCCTCTTTTTGTTCCAAATTCCTGTTGTGTGAGGATAGACTTGACAGTCGAATCTGGGACGAGAACTTTCACATGCTTAGAATGTAGAACCGGAAATGCTTGACAGCTTTTACAACTGCAAAAGCGTGCTTTTCCATCTGAGAATATTTCAATTCATAATTCTTCAGGGGGCAGCTCATGAATGCAATGGGGGATTCAAAACCCTCATCATTTTCCTACACCAGAATCGTTGATAGCGTATGCTCGGAAGCATAACTGTACATAACAAAATCTTTGGTGTAGTTAGGGAAAACCAACACAGGCGCATGAGCAATGGCCTCCTTGATGTCATCGAACGCTGCTTTGCCTTCTGCCGTCCAATGAAAAGTGGCGTTACCCTTCATCATATTCACAATGTGACGGGTCTTTTCAGCAAAGTCTGGGAGAAACCTCCTTAAGAAGTTTACTTTGCCGAAGAAAGAATGAACGGCTTTCTTGCTTGACGGCAAAGCGAGGGATTTGATTCCATTGACTCTTTCCAAGTCAATCTTGATTCCTTCAGCAGATACAACATGACCAAGAAGTTTACCTTCTGTCACCCCAAAAGTTGACTTTTTGGGATTTAGGGAAATGCCGTGCTGACGGCATCTCTCTAGAGTTTGCCTCAAGTGGTAGAAATGCTCATGACGTTGCTTAGAGAAAACCGTAAGATCGTCAAGGTACACCACAATGAACTTGCCCATCACGTCGCGGAAAGCGAGATCCATGGCACGTTGGAATGTAGTGCCAGCGTTGATCAAACCAAACGGCATCTTGCGATACGCAAAGGTTCCCCATGGCGTTGTGAAAGCGGTTTTTTGTTGATCGCTTGAATTAACTTCAATTTGATTATAAACGTCCAAAAACTGGTTTCATGGGATATCTCGATCCAGCCATACTTTTGTAGAACTTGATCCATCAAATGGCGCAATTGTCTTTGAGACAATTACTTAGGATTTCCTCAAATCTACCAAATGCGATTTCACTCATTCTTCTTGGCGAATCTGGACAATATTATTATCCACGAATCAGATGATAGGGAATATTATCCATGCATTCAACATCTTTTGAACTTCTGCCAAAATTGTTCCAGAGATCTTGGGATTGTACTGCCTCTGCTTTTGTTTGTAAGGCAAAGCTCCAACCTTGAGAGGAATATCATGTTGCACTTCTTTGGGCCGAAATGATTTTAGATCCTCATATGAATATGCTGGATGTCGTATGTAAAATTCTCGCAGAGTCGAGCAACCGGTTTCTTCACCGCAAATATCGGCTAATGTTCACCATTCAGGGATTGGCTTTAGTTCCAAATTAATCTGTCTACTCTATTAGATGAGCCTTTAACTGAGTTTCTTTTCACCGCAGATCATGCTTCATCAAAAGCTTTCCAAGGATACCAACTTTAGAGAATCTTATTCCCGAGCTGTAGATATTCCTCACCGTGATGTGATCTTATATCGACATAGATTCTGCAGGGAGAATCGCCGCCTCACTACAACTCATCAAAATTCTCTGCTTTCTCAAGAAAGGCAATTATTTGATGATCGTCATTGAAAGTCTGCCAGTTCTCTGAATTTTTAGGTACACTTGGGTGGAAAACCAACTCTATGGTGTAAGTAGAACCTTGAAAGTCTTTGTGTGGCACCAAGAGTGTGGCAGAGATTGCGAGGGAATCAACTCTAGTATTGTATTCTCTGGGAACCACAGAGATATCAAAAGCTTCAAATTCCTCAACAAAATCCCATAATAGATTACAATAATGCTTGAGTCTCTCATTCTTTGTTTGATAGAGATTTCTTACTTGACATACTATCAGCTTGGCATCACCTTGTGCATGAAGATTTTTTATTCCTTTCTTCAGCGCAACTTGCATTCCCAGCAATAGGGCTTCATACTCGGCAGTATTATTGGTGTTATCAAACTGCAACTTGAAGGAGAAAGGGAAAAACTTTCTTGTTGGTGAAACAAAAACCATTCCTACTCCAGAGCTGGTCGAAGAGCAGCTACCATCAAACTCGAGCAACCAAACATCGTTGGGATCACCAACTGGAACAGTGTTGAAGTCCAAAGCTTCATGCTCTGACGAAGATTCATGGTCAGAGATGGACAAATCTCCTGATGATGTCTCATTTGAAGTGGAAGAAATATCATCTTTCTCTAACTCATTTTGAGTCGAAGATTCTCCTACCTCATTTGTCTATAGATAGTAAGTTCCCACGCTTGAGGATTCAAACAAAATATGAGCTTTGGGATCATCTGACTTGACAACTGAAAACTTTGATTCTTTTTTAGGGATCAGCTTTTGCATCACACCTTTTACTGGTATTCTTGCTTCAAACATATCCATACTTAGCTCTCCTCCAACATCTTTGTAGAAATTGCATCCAAGGAGGATACCGTAGGAAGCTGGTACATCAGCCACGAGGACCGTCATCTTTATTTTCTTCTCCAGGTATGTGGCGAATGCGTATTGCGCATCTTTGATTTGGCCGATCAATGGCACTTGTTTATTCTCCATGGAAAAACAACGGCTGAAGGTTTTGGTCATTTCAAGGCCTAATGCAGTAGCTACCTTGGTAGTACCACACCTGACGACCATGAGTCTGGCGATAAAGGCATTCGCCTTGGAAACCACGGTGTGGAGATGAAAAACGGATCAATGCGTCCGGAAGCGGTTGGAGGATTAGATACAAGGTTACTCTGTGATACTTTGGGTTTAGGAGTAACTGGGATGTCAGGAGGAGTATCCTGACTTGGGGAAATCTTTTTATCATTGACGAACATGACAAGCCTGTCAAATTGGTTGGGGTTGGCTTTGAGGTATTCGGCCTCGGACATTTGAACCTTGGTTTTCTTGGCATGGTCAATAATGTCGAAAGCCTGGAAAGAACTTTGTAGGTTGGAAGTCGTAACTTCACTGATTGGTTTCACAAAAGGCACACTGGTCTTTGGAACGAGAGGATTAGCTTTAGAAACAACGGGTGTTGACGAAGGAGAACGAGGTGCACTTGTGGATTTGTTGCTTTCTTAGGTTGCCAAGGGAGGGGAGATCCTCTTTTGGTGATCGTTACTGGCGGCTTCTCTTTTTCTGGAACAGCAGCAGCTTGAGCTTTGTCAAGCTGATTTTGTTGATGTCACGTAAAAACAGTGTAAGTGTCAGTCACCAAGTCGTCTTCTTCTTCCTCTTCTTCCATCATTTGCAAATAGCTAATCTTGGAGTCACCAGCCGGTTTAGTTTCTTTGTCTTGGAAAAGGTCGGCATTTTCTTCTTCAGGATATTCGGGCTAAGCATAATCATCTTGTTCAGTCTCATAGTACACTGCAACATTGTTAGCAAGCGGGGCTTCCAGAGCAAGCCTTCCTGGAGGTGCTGGGAGATGATTCTGATTTTTGTTACCAACATAATTAGGGAAAGTCCTCCTAGGGATGTCCTTGTAGTTATTACTATTGTTGTTGTTTGAAACTTGTTTCTTGAGAGACAGAACTTCATTTTCCAACCTTTGGACCATGGGATCTTTAAAATTTGAGCTGGCAGTAGGAGTACTAACATTGGATGCCAAAGACCCTGAGGATTGCATCCTTTTATTTCCATTAGTCCCCATCCTGATTTCTCCAGCAAGGATCATGTCGTCCTCTAGACTGGTAGCCAATTGCTGGGCTGCTTCAACGTTAACAAGATTTTCCCTACGTAAGTAAAAACTCACCTTAGGTAGTTGAGTGTTGATGAAGAAGCATTTTAGGTTATGATCCATTAGTCTTGCATCATTTGGGATCCGTGTCACCAATTTATTAAATTTTGCCACAAACTCGCACATAGGCTTGTGAGCCTCTTTACGCATGGTGGTGAGTTGCGCCAATAGAGCATGTGAATCTTCAGCAGGCTTAAATCTTTCTTCAAATTTAGTGCGAAGAGTGGCCCAATTGGTGACGGAGGCATTAGGAAGAGTAAAGAACCATTCAGCTGCAACCCCTTGAAGGGATTCAATGAACAATCTTACAGAAACATCTTCGTGTTCAATGCCAAGAACGCCACATACGATATAGAATGCGGATATGTGCTCATTGGGGTGTTGTTTTCCATCACCTTGGAATTTTGGGAGATGCTTCCTGGATACACATGGCAGTTCGTGCAAAGGCGGAGTCAAACGGAGGTGGCCAAAAGCATTTCCCCATGGTCCTGTAGGTGGTGCGGCCATGATTGGTTGCACAACAGGTACTTGAATAGGACGCTTGCGATAAACTGACCAAACACTTGGGATAGGAGATCTTTGGCTATGTGGAGGGAAGCTTATAGCACGTTATAGTGGTGACCTTGCTCGTGGAAGAGTAAATGGAAAGTCGCGTTGCAACAACTCTTCAAAAAGTGGATTTGTTACTCCTTGAGCCCTCAATCCTCTTATATATATTCGGTCTGCTAGAATGTAGATTTGAATACAATGGATGTTATAGAGTTAACAATATACAAAATAACAGCAAAAAAGGAAACTTATCTACTTCAATCAGAAGCGTGAGGCTCAGATTGCGTATGTCATTTCCCCAGTAGAGTCGCCAAAAAATTGTTGGGTGAAAATTATGTAATCAGCTTTTTGATAGATTACACAACTTGGACTTCAGCCACAACTATGTGAGATGTAAATCTCTCCTCTCAAAAAGGGGAGGCACCCTTCTTACTGCTAACAGAAGCAATAGTAAAACAAACAAGTAATTACAAAATGTACACGAAACTTACGGAGTGGGGGGGTGTGTTACATTCATTCTTCTCTCTTTTTTCAGAGAAGATGTTTACAATGCTTCACTGTTGGAAGTTAACAATTCATAATAACCTGAAACGAACAACTAGCAGTAATACCAATATCTCTATCTCGTCAAAGTGAAGTGTAGAGATACCAGAAGTAATTAACAATAGACAAAATAAAGTAAACGGGAAAGCTCACAAAGGCACAAAGTCGTTCCGTAGCTTTATCAATGTTGGATCTATGCAGATGTACCGTTTGTCACGTTAGAAGCACAAATTCTTCTTAGACGCAGCAATTCCTCGAACAGAATGAACGATTACAAGCGCAAAGTCTTGTAGATCATCCAACCAATGTATCAAAATGCACGAACGATTACAAGCACAAAGTCTTGTAGATCTTTCGACAAAAGTATCCAAGAGTATGAATAATTACAAGCACAAAGTCTTGTAGATCATTCAACCAAAATATGCAAGAGCATGAATGATTACAAGCACAAAGTCTTGTAGATCATCCAATCGAATGAAAAACAGAAACACAAATGCAAATCTAAATAATAAATGTAACACAAAGTTTACATAAACTACTTAGAGTCCTTCAGATTTCTCAAGCTAATCACCACCAAATAAGATCAACTCACAAAAGTATCGAATCCAACACAAAGTTTGGCTTGCAATCCTCTTCTTTATTGATCAAATTCCACTCACAAAGCATGAACACAAAGTTTCACAAATTTGCTTCAAAAAGGGCAGCACTTCCTTGCAAAACACTAAAGGATGAATTTACAATGGAAATCCCTCACATTATATAGAAAGAGGGATGAGCAAAATTAGGAAACTAATTGAGGAAATTAAGGAAAGTTAGGTGAGCGATTTTAGGAGATCTCACCTAACTTTGACCAAAGTCAAAAGTGTAATTTGTTTTCAAAATATTACATCTTTGATCTTGGTGTAATTACAATTTACAAAAAGACATTCGAAAATGTCGAGAAATATTTACAAGATACAAAGCCATGCACCTGGAAATGTCTAACACCTGTAGAATAGGGGGTCGCCCATGTTTCTTTTGCCTCTTTGGGCCAAGTCTTCAAATTTCCTCCTAGTCTCCTCTAATTTAACTTCTCTCATCTGACCAATCCGTAATCCACAATGGTGTGAATTCTCGCGGATCAACTTCATGTAGATGAGTGAACTTTCTTGCACCTGTCAAGATGCATTTTCAGGTTGTCCAATGTGAGCCTTGTATCACAAATGATGTTCAGTGAAGCTTCTAAGAAGTCTGAACTATCAATCAATTTCATGATGGCTTCTTTGAAGATCTGGGATATTTCTGTGGCCGGCAGGAAGATACGATTTTCCTCAAGAAGTTGACCAGGCAACTCTTTGATACCTTTTTCAAGAATAGCGTGATGTCCTTCGACATCTTCCTGTACTTGGTGGAGATCTTCCATAAGAGATTGAACTATTTGAATTATGTGTTTCAATGATTCTCTTACCTTAATGAACTTTTCTCTGTCAGGAATTACCCCAACCTCCACCAATTTACTGAGCTTTACCTGTTTCATTTTCGACCATGACAACAGGCACTTTTCCATGTCTCTGCGCTCCTTAGAAAGTACACTTTTTTCTTTATCAAGCTCTGTGGTGAGCTTGGCCAACAAGGTAGTTTTCTCGTCCGCAGCCATTATAATCTGAGATCCGTGTTCGATGATCTTCTCAACAAAATCATACAACACTCTGCCTTTGGAGGCGAACTTCTCAGCTTTCTTGACAGCTGGGTCTTGAATATTTACCACTGTTAGTGGTTGTGCATTACTTGGAGAGCCTGCAAGTCTCTTTACAATAGTGGCATAACGTCGCCTCATTTGTGTATTATTACATGTTATGAAGCTTTCTATTTTATCCACCAGCCTTAAGATATCCAAAGCGGTCTCCGCGCAGATTCGGCTGTGACTTCTTCATTGCAACCCTGGGTTGCCGGACCTTTGTCAATCGCGTAGTCTCCATATTGACATCACCTTCTTCACTTCACAGATAACTTTCGTATTGTTTGTGGCCGACTTACTGTCCGCTCAAATTTGAGTATACCTTTGCCTTTTTCTTCCCTTTAGCTTTTGGAAGGACTATCTCTTCAAGGTCGAGCTCCTTTGGAGAAATCATTTGCTTTTTATGCTTCGACACTTGAGATATTAGCCAAGGGGGAAGGAAGGAAGTGTGAGCTTCTGGATTCACTGTCAATTCAGTCGCCATTGCTACTTATGAAGTTATTGTCACGTCTAAAGTTGCAATAGGTATTGTGACAATCAGGGAAGTGTCTGTCGTCATCGCTCTTGTAGTTGACACATTGAGCTGATCACGCATTGACTCATTCATGAAACAATTGAATTCATTTTAAGAAGTGATATCATACGTTGGCGAAGACAGGCTAGGAATGGACGATGGAGGGCTCGACAGTATATCAACCGTATGGATGCTTGTCACTGAAGGAGTATCAAGCGAGGTTGATGTTGCAGGGATAGGAGATATCTCGGCTGCAGGAATGCATGTGGTAGGAATAGGTGATGAGGGAATAGGAGGTGGAGGAGTTCTTGAATTTGGAGGTGTATGAGGAACATTGGAAGTCACAGGCGATGACGTTCTAGGAATTTCCTCAACTACATTCTCAGGAGGAGTAGTTCTTTCTTGATCATGCCCGGGTTCGTGTTGATCACCCTCTTGTCTCTCTGATTCTGGTTCACCTTCAAAATCACCTTCAGATCCTTCTTCAGAATCTTTTTCAGACTCTTGCCCGCTTTTAGAAACCTCTTCTGCATCGGAGTCTGCTTTTGCTAAATCTTCATCTTCAGTGGATTGATCACTTGAAGTTTCTTCTTCATCAGAATCTACCTCCTCTATAATAGACCTTTTACCCTTAGAGCGAGATGGATTAGATTCCGTGATTTATGTCTCTAGGACGAACTAAGTATCTTTCTTGCCAACAGTGAACTTGATCCTAGGACCTCTTCTTGAAGAAGTGGGAACGACCATTGATTTATTTTTGTCACAGAGTTCTTGCTGTTGGCGAGCTTTTGATTCAGATTCCTCTCCTTCTGAGTCTGTTCTGAAACTTTTCATTTCATAACCGTGTTTATGCAACCATTCGGCAGTGTTCGCTAGGATTGGCCTCGACCTTTCTCTTATGCTGGTAACTTCTTTCCTAGACCATTGTATTACAGGCAACGACCTTTTAGCAATTTCTTGCTCATCATAGACAACATTCATGATATCACCTGGATCCGCAAAATCCTCTGGTAGGTCAGCAATATCAAGATCTCTGATTTGTTGAACCATCAATCTGCAATAGTCCATTTTGCAAATGGCTTCTTCATCTCTGTAATCTGCCAAGATGTCCTCAAAACCGTACCTGTGATGGTGACCCTTTTGCAACCTTTTTCTGACATCTCGGTAATCAAAATAAAACCTATACCTGTAGGTCTTGATTGTCATGATCTGCATTTCAGCATAAATAGACTTAGCTTTTTGTGCAGTTTGGATAGTATATCAGCCGATGGTCAGTGGGAACTTGAATCCACACTTGTGGTTGCTTCTTTGTTCTTTTTGCACTGACATCAACTGTCTGCATGTTTCCATGAGAACCCACTTATCCGAAGGATAACGTGGTAGCATGTAGGGACAACCAGTGTAGCAGCCTACTCTCAAGTAAGTAAACGTTGGGAATTGAAGAAATATGCATCCAACTTTACTTACCACCTTATACACCTCATCGGATATTCTTCTTCTTTCAAGAGCTGGATCAAAATTGAAAAGCAAAGGCGCAAAGAAAGCATCTGTGACCTATCTGAAGTGATGAAAACTTTCCTTTAGCTCCAATTGATAGAAATATATGTACACAGGTACCATCATCTAATTCCCTTTTGTAGATAGACCTGGGAATTGTCTCATTATAGCCGCCGCGTACATCATCCTTGAAGTCACTTCGCAGGAGTCCTTTCGGCCATCTGGAAACAGATGATCTAGGCTTCTTTAACCATTGAGTGTTTATCAACTGTTTAGCTTTATTAGGATCAGCATCAAAGATCTCCTGTGCTTTTGATATAGAAATGTCAATGTATTTCTCCATATGAGGGACCTTGAAGACAATATCAAAGAAATCAGGGTCGAGTCTCAGAATCTCGTGCCCAGAAGAATCGATCACACTCCTACTTTCTCTGATGTAGTGAGACGCAACCTGAAGAACAAACTCTGTATTGTGTGCAGCTGTAGGGAACATTGCCACCAAATGAAGATTGTTGTGTACGAATACTCTCATTGAATCAGGAAGAGGCTTCGTCTCTGTTTGCTTTGCGAAATCAACCAAGTCCTGATGACCAACCTCTGTGTATTTTATCTCTTCGACCTTGGAGAGCACTACAGTCGGCGGATAGACACCTTGATATTTGTACTTCATTTTGCCTTTTGCTTTCAAAGAAGACGGAGGCTTACTAGCAGTCATCAAAAACAACTGGAACTTTGATCACTCTGACTTGACGATCTTTGAAAAGAGATTGCAATTCATTTAGCCAGAACAAACATTAATCATTAGGAAACATGGGAATGCGCGAAGCGAGCAACGAGGATGGGAAAGCATGGAGCGGATGACAAGGCATGCAAAACGATGCACAAAAATAGAAGGAACAAGGCTCAGGAGTGCACTGGTAAAAAATGAAGCTCATTTGGAAAAGATTGTAGAATACTAGAAAAAGTGTAAGGGCGCCAAAATTCAGCGCCCTTACATCTCTGGAAATTTCACTTTTGATGCAAGGGCGCTAAATTTTAGCGCCCTTACATCTCTTAGAGTTAGAAAAATATTGACATGTTTCAATATGTCATGGCGCTAAATTTTAGTGCTTCAGCATTTTGAGCATATTTTTGGTAAAACAAATGTAAGGATGAATGGAAATGGCGCTCATGCTTGGAAAAGTTTTTTGTTTTCATGGAAAACTTTGAAATTGCGATTTGGGACTTGTTTCAATACCATTGTATACGCATTCAAGGGTTAAAGAAAACTTTCTTTGAGAATGAGAGATCTCTTCAATGTGGGCACCAAGACGTATGAAGAGGGCGACAAGAATAATGCGGTGTCAACACAAAAACGTTGGAAAGAAAGCAAGGAGAAAGTATTGAAAAATAAACACAAGGATTTGCATTGTATGTGGGTGAGATGAAAACACGTGAATGAAGAAGAACACGCGTATGGAGAAGAACACAAATATGGAGAAAAACGTGAATGGTATACTCAAGTAAACGTGTGGGAAGATAAAAGACGTAGGGTAAAGCAAAAGAAAGATAAAAACGCATATGTAAAACCATAGAACATATATAGAAAAGAAAGCAGAATGAAGACAAAGCAAAGACAATGACTTACTAAGACAAAACGCGAAGAGTGCTGAAGGAAGGATGCGAAATCTTCAAAAACATTTTTTGCAGTTTGAAGAGCACTTCACCCAGCAAGAAGAAAAGAAGGCCAAAAGATCATAACAATGAAAAATGGTGAATTAAAACTCCTTTAAGTGAAAAGGAAAATAAAAAACCTAACTCAAATCGAGCAATAAATTTAGACACGAAAAGTGGCACGATTGACGAAAAGCGCGAAATTCATGAAGAAACGTGCCAAGGCCATAAAAAAGTTTAAGTGGCGAAGAAAAGTGTAATGGCGCTAAAATTTAGTGCTATTAAGATATCCTTAGAGCACCACTCAAAGCAAAATTTAGCTGCTCGCACTTTTGTACTTAAATAATTTTACCAGTATGATGACTCTTCAAGGCTAATTATTATTCTTTCGTAATCACCATACCCATCAGCGAGACTTCGGCTGATCTCTCGGGTTGTCTTCGAGGCTTACCAGGAACGATCCAATCAATCGATTCCAGACCAGGAACGCATTCGAGGCGGTTTTGAAAATCAATTTCCATTGCGCGATTTGAACTCACAATGAATCCAGGAAATCCGGACATTAACTTTCAGGTTATCCTGAATGAAAGTAGATCTGGTGGATAACACATACCTACATTGATAAATGATGAAGAAAATGACCAAATTTACAAAGAAATCACTGAGGAGGTTAGGAGAGCTACTTTCCAACTAAACCCAAACAAAGCACCAGGGTTGGATGGTTTCCCGGCTAGCTTTTTCTAACACTTATGGGAAATTGTAGGTGAAGACCTATCTAGGGCTACAGAGGAATCTGAGAAAAAAGCCACAGTGGTTGATGACCTAAACCACACTTTCCTACCACTGATTCCCAAGAAGAAAGATTTTAGACCAAGAGCTCTCTGTAATATTGTCTACAAAATACTCACAAAAATTTTTGCTAATAGATTGAAGGGGGTGCTCAAGAATGTCATATTAGAAGAACATAGTGGCTTCTCCTTGAGGAGATCAATTATGGAAGGTATAATTGTAGTGCATGAAGCAATTCACTTTGCTAGGAAAGCCAAAGTTGCAAGCATGATAATCAAAATAGATATCTTAAAGGCTTACAATCTAGTAGATAGAAAATTCTTATCAAGTGTCCTTCAAAAGTTTGGTTTCAAGGAAAAATGGATTACTGCCGCCTTATTGTATAAACATCGGGAATTCTCTTTCTTTGAATGGTGTGTCCCAAGGATTCTTTGGATCCTTAAGAGGAATAAGACAAGGCGACCCTCTCTCACCTTTCCTCTTCATTATAATGGTAGAGGCCCTTGGAAGGAGGATTTTGCACCTCAAAGAGGAGGGTAGGTGGAAAGGAATTGTGGTCTCCCTAGGCCTTGCTCTAGTATCACATCAATAATTTGTTGATGATACTATACTTTTTGAGACAGCTAGCAGATATGAAGCAAGAACCATCTGCACACTCCTGGATAATTATAGCAAGGCCTCAGGTAAAAGCATAAACTGGAGTCTGAGGTATTTTTTCTAAACACTCAACCTAGCCTATAGAGAGATATAGCAAGAGTTCTAAAATTGAGAGTGGCAAACTTTTTAGGAAGATTATCGGGGATGCCACTTTTTTCTAGAATAAATAAAAAATGCTACTGCGAGAGTATAATCAACAACTACAAGAACAAAATGGAAATGTGGAAAGGAAAGTGGCTCACCTCGACTAGTAGAGTACTATTGTTAAAGGTAGTCTTATCAGCCATCCCAGTCTATTCTATGTCATGTATGTAGATTCCTAAGGTAGTGGAAGAAATGTTGATCCAAATCATGAGAAGATTCTTCTAGAGTGGGACTGAAGACAATAAAAAAATTCCCCCTCATCTTTTGGGAAAAAATATGTATGCCTCAAGATGCTAGTGGAATGGGTTTAATGTAGTTGAGCATTATGAACTTAGCCATGGGTGCTAAAATAGTCTAGATCATGTATACTGAAGGAAATCATAATTGGGTGCAAATTCTCAAAAGAAATACTTGGACTCCAATGAACCCATTCACATTCTTAACACAAGAAATCCTCCAAGAGGATCAATGATTTGGAACTATAGCCTAGAATGTAGAGACATAATCACCAATCATATTACTTGGGAAATCATAAATGGATGAAGTGCTTCCTTTCGGGATGATTCTCGGGAGGGACATGTATGCCTGAAAATTATCCCAAATAGGGAAGACATTAGAAGGAAGACCACTAGATTATGGGGAAGTAAAGTTTGCAACTATGGAGAGAAAATTGTTGATAATGGATTGTTGAGGTGGAGATGGAAATTGTTGGAAAATCTAAATGCCCTTAGAGATCAAAAGGAAACCCTACAAAAAATCTTTAAAAATAGGTGCTTCTCAATATCTAATGAGGATGATGTCATTCAATGGTGTGCTTATGCGAATGGGCACTACAAGGTGAAACTGGGATACAAGGTGAAAGAGGTTACTTTGGTAAAAAAAACTAGCCAACCAAGTTACTGTGAGGAAAATATAGTTTGCCTAAGGCAGGGGTCTTTGCCTGGATGGCTATTCAAAGAAGAATCTTGACCCAATATAGGCTTGGAAAACTTGGAATCATGGGACCTAAAAGACGTTGTATGTGCAATTCTAAGGAGGAGACAACAAACCATTTATTATTGACCTACCCATATGCAGAAGCATGCTGGAAGCATTTCATGACAAAGCTAAATCTCCACTACCCACTCCCACAAGAGCTTGATGTTTGGTTTTGTATGTGGCCCAAAAAGGTAAGAAAAGGTATGTTTGATAGTCTATGGAAAATAATTCCCTCCATGATAATATGGGAATTGTGGAAGGAGTGTAATTGTCGGACCTTACAAGACAAAGCTATGAACAAAGAAAATCTAATCAATAAAATGGAGAATCTGATAGTAGAACTAGCAATCACTATGCCAACCTAGAGTAGGCCATTTAGAGGCAATATTCACACAAATTGGGATGATGAGATGACAAAGGCTTTTCATGGACTCAAAACACCCCCAGTTAATGGGGTTAGGAAGGTTAATCTTCCCAATAATCCTTGGGATGGAGTCAATTGGTGCACCCCAGAGGTGGGATGGATCACAATAAACTTTGATGGGGCTTTGAAGGGAAACCCCAGCCCTAGTGGGGCAGGATGTATTGCACAAGACCACAATAGGAGGATCCTTGCAAAGAAATTTGAATTTATTGGATAGACCACAAATAACATCGCTAAATTTAGAGCTACTTTACTTGGATTAAAACTAGAAAGGGAACTAAAGATTGACCAAATTCATCTGGAAGGAGATTTTCTTATTACTATCAACATGCCATCAGGAAAAACACACAACAAATTGGAAGCTTGAGTGTTGGCTAAGACCAATTTGAGAACTAGTCATAATTCCACTTTAAGTTCTCCTATGATGTGCCTATGTGAGTGCATAGGATTTACAAGGTTGGTTAGACAAATACTATTCAATCTAATGTAAAAAATATTATATTCTCATTTTATGTTGGTGTAATGGTGTTAGGAAAAGTTTCTCAACCTTACTCCTAATGTTAAATATGTGAAGAATGATATCTTTGGACTATGAAATAATAAAAAGTCAATTTTTATGCTATAGACCACTTTGAGGGGGAAAAATTGGGTTATTTAACATCACTTCCTAGGATGCTTGTTACATAAATAGTTTAACTCTATATTTAAAAAAAATATAATGCCTTAATAGCCTTCAAAATAAAAAGTTATGGCCTCCAAAAGTTGGAACTCGTACATTGAAAATGTAAAACCATGTAGGACATAAAATATTTGTACACTTGTTGAATAACTTCTAATGTGCGTTACGATGTGTTGTAAGACATCTTTGAATGGAATTGATGAAGCCAAAATGAAACAACCAAGTTGTTGAGTGGATTATGAATCACTCATGATAGGCGGAAGAAATATTTTATTTATAGAATTCAAACTCATGTTGGGATTTGGATGTTGGTTTTCTAACTAGGTATCCTGGAACCACATTTTGGGTGGTTTAATCATATTTTTATATTATCATTTGATGGTTTCATGTGTTCATTCTCTTATTTATATGATGCTTGAGATGGAGCTATTGGATAGTGGATTTGTAGGTACTTATATGCTATCAAAATTGCTTTAGATCTTTAGTTGGTGATAATCATGTAAAGAATCTCTTTGCAAGTATATTATAAGTATGTTTAGATTATTGAATAATTCATTGAGTTGCTTTAGATTGTTTCTCATTTACATGTAATTGTAAAGATCTAAAATTTGCATAAGACTCTCCTCTAAGATTAGTGTTGAAAGTGTCTCTATGTACCTTGTTTCCTTTTAAATGGAAGGCAAGAGTTTTACAGGTTAGTACCTTGATCCAAATTAGGTGACAAGGTTGAGTTTCAAAACCAAAAGAACAAGAGTATATGAAAATCAAAAGAGCTATAACATAGTGAGACCAAGGATAGAAAGGAACAATATTTATATTCACATACATAAGATAGGTTATGTGCATGTAAGATACATAAGCATGATATCATAGCATCAAAGGTTAAACAAATTTTAGTAGTTCATGAGTCAAAAAATATATTTTATGCACTATCATGAAAAGATATTTTGTGAAATCTTCACAAAGATTGTGTAATCTCTATGTTGATAAACTAATCAAGTATAACACAAGTTAGAAAGTGTAACTAGAGGAATACATTGCATTCTTGAAAATTCATCCCAACTTCATGGAAACATTTGTGACAAGTTAAGTATA
>VDFB02020533.1:0-10602 GCA_007258455.2 Sequoia sempervirens | reverse complement strand
GAAGACAAAGGATATCTAATCGGTTGGAGACGACCCCCCCTCTTAAGATTAATGAACTGGAAACTTGAACAAAAGGCGGGTTTGCAAGGAGGAGCGACAAAGGGGGTGTTGTGGCGGAGCCTCAAGCTCTTGCCAACACTCACGAGCATCAACGGGAAAGTGGGAATACTTGTCGGAAAGAGCTAGTTGAGACACCACATTCATATCAATCAGGCGACCTCTCACATCGAGATCCTTGCTCGGGCCTCTCTCAATCGCTTCTGCAAGATTAGCAACCTCATCCACCGCGGCTTCTACTTCACGGCTCGAGATCTAGTGATTTTGTCATTCGCCAAGTTCCTGTGTGCCAACCATACTTTCACAATTTGCCTAGCTCCATGCACTCTCACCGATTGAGGATCTGATTTTGTAGAGAAATACTAGATTTGGACAGTGACGGCAGTGCATATGAATAGTGGCTCAATCTCTTCTACTCTGATCAGCCTATAGTGGAACTAGATGAGTCGCGTAGAGTTCATTGGCGACAATAGTCTATGTGTATAGATTTCCTAGGCCGTGTGGTGTAATGAACTGTTGAATTATTGATTTTATAATTATTGCCAATCTTTGGTTCTATTCTCTATGCAAATTTTGTATGCTTCATTGGAGTTTGAGTATCAAACATTAGTCGAAGTTGCCTTGGAATTTTGATTTGAGTTGCTGACTGCTGAGCATACTGTGATTCAATTTTTCTTCCAGATCTTATTTCTGAAAGTGTGTGGTTATTGTTTAAATTTCTAAATTGAATTGCAATACTGGTTAGGCTCCTCACAGTGGTATCAGAGCCGTGATTTTGCTAGCCTGTGGACAAACAGTGATTTATGCAATTGAGTCAAAGAGATTTGAGGGCTATAGAAAGGGAGAGAAAGAGGTTGGAGGCATTTGCGCAAAACAGTGACAAGGGAATAGGAGGCAGGGGTAAGAAGATGGAGGATAACAAAATCAAAGCCTTCATTGAGAAGCAAAATCAAGTGAACCAGACATTGATGCAAATGATGCAAACCCTCACTGCTGCAATAACCAGCAACAAATTAGGGCCTAATAATACTGGCGAGGGTAACTCTGAGCGTTCCAGAGGAGGAAATATTAGTAGAGCTTCAAGAGGATCCAATTTAAGACCCTCCCAACCAGCCTTTTTGCCTAGAGTAGAGCACCACAGGAAGGGGAAGATCAAGATCAGTTTAGCATTAGCAGTGTGGTGGATGATTACAAGAAGTTGGATGTCGACGCTCAAGCAGCAATCCCTTTTACTGAATACCTCAATGCTAGGAAAGGATTTGGAAGTAATGGAAGATCACGCCCGCAACGAAGGAATAAAGATCTTCAATACAAAGTCAACAAGCTCACACTCCCTACATTTGATGGCTCAGAGAAGGTCATTGCACGTGCATGGGGGCAAAAATTGAATACATATTTCTCCCTTAGCCCAATGACGGAAGACGAAGTTATCAAATTCGCCATTCTGCACTTGGAAGGGGTAGCTCACGAATGGTGGCACCATGGTATTGTGACTCAGGGGTTTGATCTTGTGACAACATATGCTGATTTCACGCAAAAGCTTATGGAGAGGTTCGACAGAAAGGATCCGAAGGTGTACTTCCAAGATTTGACAAGGGTTAAGCAGCATGGTACAGTGGACGATTATGTTTCAGAATTCCAATGGCTAGCTATTATGATTCTCGATATTTCCGATAAGAGACTCATGTTTCTCTTCATTGAGGGGCTATCAAAATCTAAACTGATGAAATCTAGTGAATCTTTGATGGTGGACCACATCCCAACGGCCAACACTTAGTTTTGTGCTAAAAATCAACGGAAAAAACCAATTAAATAGTGATTTCACATAGGGTTTCGCGACAGGTTGGTTGGGAAATTTTTTCATGATTTTTTCACAATTTAAACCCTTAAAAAAAATTGAACATCGTTGAAAATCATGACTGATTAAATTGGGATATTTTGGGGGAAAAATTATTTTGGCCGAAGATTTTTGAGATTTTTTGAGGATATATGCTTCATGTATGATACTATATCCTTTGAATGTGGCTTTAGTGAGATTTGGAGGAGCTAAAGAACCTAGCAACAGGAATTTGGGCCAAAATAGAAGATTTTGGAGCAATGCAAACACCAAACCCCCTCCCCCTCCCTCCTTCATCCGAAGGAAGGCCAATAAACCTAGAAAAAGCCCTTGTCTCCAAGACAATTCTAGCTCTAACCAAGAAGGAAATGAGAAAAATGAGAGAACATCAAACAAGAAAAGGAAAGGGAACTTCAACAATAACAAGGTTGGAAGGCTAACCAAACCCAACTTTCTTTGACAGAAGGAAATCAATCTTGACTAGAGAGCATATTGGCAAACACCAAGAGATCCAAACCTTCCTCATGAAGAGCTTCTCTTGGAACATTCACAGCCTTAATGTCCCTACCAAGAAGAGACTCTTTGATAAAGTATGATCCTAATGTTCTTCTAGTGCAAGAAACTAAGGTGGGACCTCATCAACTAACCGATGAGCACATGCTTATGCTGAGCGAGGGGGTGAATCAATATAAGACTATCTTTTACTTTTTAAATTAACAACCACAATAATTTCAAATCACAACATCAACAAATAAGAACACAAGAATTGTGGGAACCCTTTCAAGAGAAAACCACAGCAAAATATTGCTTATATAAAATTCTCTTACAAACTTTGTAGGCACCAACCTATTGGAGACACCAATCCTCAACACTTGAGCAGCAACTTAGTATGGGACACCAATCTCTTTCAATGAGGCACCAACCTCTTGATAGACGCCCCAACCTCTTGATAGACAAAGTATTTTTCTTCTTGACAATCCTCCTTCAAAAATTTGCCTTTGAACTATTATAATCTCTTCACACAAATCTACTGGTGTATATATGATATATCTATTTATCTTCCACACTTATTCTTCTCATCATTCCACAAACTCTTTTTATATCTTCAGCAAGATAGGCGACCTTTTGGAGGTATACAATGCTTGACAAATGAGATAACTCTTCATTATTTTATACCATTTCAAAGCATCTTTTGATAGCAAATTTGGGAGCTCCATAAGGGGTCAGCCCCTATAAAAATATAAATTTATTTAAAATTACTTTCAAAATGGGGTGTCACAATAAAGGGATTGGCTCCATGAATTAAAAATAATTTAAATTAATTTTTTGATGTATGAGGAGGGTGCTAAAACTAGAGGTCAGCCAGCATAAGTATGCCTTTAATTTTATTTGATAGCTGCCTTGTGAGGATAAAAAACAGCCCTTGGAATGATGCAATTTAGTGGCCTTTGGCCATTACAATTTCTTCTTCTTGGATAAGCAAATTTCATCGTGATATTCATGATATCTTTCTTGACATCAATGACGATAAACTTGCCATCAATCTCCCATACACCTTTGACATCAAAGACAATAATTCTAACAATCTCCCCCTTTGTCATTGATGGTAACCCTACGTAGAAATAATCTATGAATGTAGTAAGACCATAATACCCCCTTGTCTCTATTGCTCCCCCTTTCTCTACTTCTCCAACTTTCACATCAATTGCAAAAGAATTCTTGGAACCGTAAGATAGTGCAGTGATGAGATCCCCCTGAATAATGCATCTCATCAATGACTAG
The DNA here is from genome assembly GCA_007258455.2 of Sequoia sempervirens. NCBI lineage: Eukaryota > Viridiplantae > Streptophyta > Pinopsida > Cupressales > Cupressaceae > Sequoia > Sequoia sempervirens. The sequence goes on along the minus strand of VDFB02020533.1, from coordinate 6,926 downwards.
ATGAAGAGGATATCACCCCCAAAGGAATTCTCGAAGCTATAAGATAGTGTAGAGATGAGATCCCAGTAAATAATGCATCTTATCATTGACTAGATGAAGAGGATATCACCCCAACTTTTGTCTGAAATACTCGAAAGTCTCTTTTGGAAGAGGCTTTGTAAAGATGTTTGCACTTTGTTCCTGAGTGGCAATATACTCTAACTTTGCCTGCTAGTCTGCCACTTGCTCCCTTAAGAAATGATATTTGATTGGAATGTGTTTGGTTCGGGAGTACATCACAGGATTCTTCGATATATTGATTGTACTTGTGTTATCATAGAATATGGATATTGGATGATCATATTCTATCTTAATATCCCGTAGCATTTGCCTCATCCAAAGAACTTGAGCGCAACAAGATGTTGCTACTATGTATTCTTCCTCTGTTGTGGATAAAAATTTAAAAAACTAAAGCTTGTGTCTTACTCAATCAAGATACAAGACTATTGTCGAGAAAGAATGCATTTCCACTTATACTCTTTCTATCATCAATGCTACCAGCCCAATCTGCATCAATGTATACTACTAAGGTGAAATCTTCACCTCTTGGATACCATAAATCGAAATTCAAAGTGCCACTTAGATATTTAAAGATTTATTTAACTATGTGCACATAGGTTTCTTTTGGTGCAGCATGAAACCTTAACACCATACCTACTGCCTATATGATGTCAGGTCTTGAAGTTGTCACATATAACAAACTCTCAATCATTGATCTGTAAAGAGTCTGATTAGCCTTAGGGGATTCATGATCCTTATTCAACTTGCATCTTGTGACCATGGGTGTACTCACAAGTTTGCAATCCTCCATCCTGAATTTCTTCAACATCTCCTTACTTTACTTGGTCTGTGAAATAAATAATCCTTTATCTAACTGAGAGATTTGCAACCCAAGGAAGAAAGTCAACTCACCAAACATAGACATTTCAAACTCCTTCTGCATGTTCATGGCAAACTCTTGGCACATTTTATCACTTCTACCTTTAAAAATAATATCATCCACATAAACTTCAACAATCAACTAAATATCACCTCTAGTTTTAATGTATAGATTCTTGTCAGCAATACCTCTCTTGAAGCTTTTTTGTTGTAGATATTTATCCAATCTTGAGTACCAAGCCCTGGGGGCTTGTTTCAATCCATAAAGTGCTTTCTTTTCACTTCTCGCTGATTTGGAGATCTTTTGATGGGCACTCTGCTGTCATTAGTCACTCTTTCATATGAACTGTGTTTGAATTTTTACATGTCAGCACTCACTTTATGGTTTTTTACTTGTCAGCACTCTCATTGTTTTCTATTTGTCTGCACCTCCCTTCCTCATCTCTCATTGGTGTAGACCTGCTGTTTTGAAATCTCTGGCACCTCTTCTTTTCCCATGGACATGCTGCTCACTACAACACTGGTGACTGTGCTGGGCTGCACCTTTTCTACCTTATTCTTTAGCTTTTTATCCCTCACAGTCAACACTGGTACTCTTCAGGCAGAGTGTTTAATCATTAATGTAATGAAGAATTGGATGGATACAGCACAAGGATGATATTTTCTGATCCCCTTTTTCTATGGTCCTGTGCTTCCTGTTTCTGGTCTCTTTGCTCTCTTTGCCGTTATCAAGTGTGATCAATAAGTACAGATTTTTGTAATAATTGCTACCTTTCTCATTTAATACAAAATAAATATTAATCAAAAAATAAAAACATTTAAAATGAGAAAGATGGCACGGCAAAGCTGAATATAAACATAGATATATTTGCTATCAAATCCAAAAAGCTATTACAAGAAAAGATGGTAAAATAATTGATGTTATTTACAAGAAGCATGAATGCTTCATATAGATTTTACAAAGTTACAAAAACAGCAAGTTTTTAAAAAGAAACTGAAGAAGATCGAAGAAACGATCTTATCTAGAAGATTACAATATAATACAACATTGACCATTAAATTAATAATGTAAATATTATCTTAATACCCTCCCTTAATGGTCAATCTATCAACTACACCAAGATGCCCCCTGAATTTTACAAACTTATCTGGACTAAGGGACGTGGTGAGAATATCAATTGTCTGATCCTCTGTTGGAACATACAGCAATTGAACTAATCCATCTTCAACAAGTTTCCGAATGAAGTGACAATGAGTTTCCACATGCTTGGTTCTTTCATGGAAGACTGGATTTTTGGCAAGTTTGAGAACTCCCTGATTATCGCAGTACAAGGGCGTCAAACCCACTTGAGATATCTACATATCCGCAAGCATCTGGCGAAGCCACATTGCCTTACAAGCTGCCTTAACTGCTCCTCGATACTCTGCTTCTATCAAGGAAAGAGCCACTGCCTACTATTTTTTACTAGTCCAAGTGACTGCACCAGATCCCATACTGAAAACATACCCAAATGTTGATTTTTTGTCATCAACCGAACCTGCCCAAACAGAGAGTTTATGGACGATCTACCCTCAATGAGCTCATCACCATGAAGATCACCAATGGTCTTAGCCCACCATTTAGGCCGAAGAGTAGAAGTGCCAACATCGGATGTATGAGGAGCTGGAACTAGTACTAGATCTGGAACAGGTTCAACAGGTAGAAGATCAACATCATCCGGAGGAAAATCGGGTTGAGCATCATCAAAAACAGAATCTGCATCATCTCTCCCATCAGGTGGAGCTAACGAAAGTGAACACCCAAATCAAAAGCCTTCAAAGGCTGATCCTCAGAATGCTACATAGACAAAGAAAGGTGGAAAGGTCCTCATTCTTCATCAAAGACAACATCACAACTGAAGATGAAATGATCAGTGTCTACATCAATCAACCTGTAAGCCTTATGATTGTCACTATACCCTATGAACATAAGCTTTCAACTCTTGGAATCCAACTTGGAGCGCTTAGCATCTGGAATCCATACATATGCTAAAAAGCCAAAGATTTTCAAATGATTGATCTGAGGTTTGCGACCAGTCCAAGCTTCCTTAGGAATCTTCCCCTTAACAGCTTGTGTAGGAGACCGATTAAGGAGATAGATGGCAGTGTAGACTACTTCTGCCCAATATTTCTTAGGAACATTCCTGTGTTGTAACATGGAGCGGGCCATCTCAATGATTGTGTGATTGGCCGCTCTACAACACCGTTTTGTTGAGGAGTGTAGGGTGTGGTTAACTAGCGTTTGATACTGTGTATAGCACAGAAGTTGGAGAAATCAATAGAACAAAATTCCCCCCCATTATCTGACCTAAGAGTGACAATAGAACAGCCAGACTCTTTCTCTACTAAGGCCTTAAACTATTGAAATACAATAAACACATTTGATTTCTGTCGAAGAAAGTACACCCATATTTTACAACTGAAATCATCAACAAAAAGCAAGAAATACTTGCAACTAGTAACAAAAGGTGTATTCATTGGCCCACATACATTAGCCTGAACCAACTGTAGTACCTTGGAGGCTCGCCATGAGTCACCATCCGAGAACGGTGTCGTATGCTACTTCCCAACCTGACAAGCTCCACAAATGCCATGATGTTGAGTCTGGATCTCAGGTAAACCAGCTACAAGTCCCTCCCGAGATAGTTGAGAGAGATAATGCACATTTAAGTGCCCATAACGCTGATGCCAAAGACTAGTGATGGAAGAATTTTTGGTTGCCATGGCTAACTCCGGAGAATCACCTGTATCCACAAGTCTGTATAGACCATGATCCTCAATACCAATAGCCACAATGGTGTGTGTCTCCCAATCAACAATCGAACATTTATGTGCACTGAATACCACATCCAACTGAGGAGAGTGTTGCATAATCTGACTGACTGAGAGAAGGTTCAATTCCATGCCAGGAATGTAGTATACTTTGAGGAATATGAGATTCCTCCCACCAAACTGAATCTAAACGCTGCCCTTGCCGACAATGGTATACTCTTCACCTCCTCCAAAAATAACTAAGTCACTGAAAGGAGAGAAGTCTGTGAACCAATTACGTCGATGGATGAAGTGTTGTGAAGCACTTGAATCAAAGTACCAAGCAAAGGACTTCACATGATCTGCAGGTCTTTTAGCCATAAAGGCGTAAAAGGTAGGCTACTTCTGCTTAGTGTGCTTGGAAACATTTGCTTTCGGCTAAGACCCTCCCTGCTTCTTCTGTTCAGAAGCCAAGCGCTGACGACAATCCTTCATATGACCATATTTGTGGCAGTAATTACACTGAATGTTCTTCTTGGGGCTGTCCTGAGGTTGACCTAAGCCTTTCTGCTGCGAAGGGTAATCCTTCCCTTTATTCTTAACTTGAGACTTAGCTGCAAAAGCTTGCTCTGTAGAGGACGAAGAAGCACTACTACCAAACTATTGTCTCCAACGATCCTGCTGCAAAAGTTTGGTACAAAGCTCTAGAAACTTCAAATCAACATTAGTCGATGTAATGTTGAGAGTTTCAACAAAGTGCTCATAAGACTTCAGTAGACTTTTCAAAGTGATGACTACCATGTCTTCTTCCTCCATCTTTCGACCAATCGCCTCCAAGTAATCACGGATGTCCTGAATCTTTGTTAGATGCTCCTGTAAGGACATTCTCTCATCCATCATGATGGAGAACAGCTGGTTCTTTAAAAAGAATGCACAACTCTTGTCTATAATGTCCCCTTCCTAGCCAATGGCTCAAGGAACAAGGTTAGCCTATTACTACGGTTCCCGTAGGCTAACGAGATGATTAGGGAATCTTTCTGAGGGGTTTCAGGACTTGTCCTTGTTACTTACTATTTTTAGTAACTGACTTTTTTAGTCAATGATGGCACACTTGCAGTTGATCTTGTCATGGGACACTCTCGAGGGGTCATTTGGATATCCGAGCTAAGAGTTATGGAATTATTAAGTCACGTCATTTAATAATATTCTATTATTAAGTGATTTAGTGATTTAATGTTATAAAGTGAAAATGACTTTATTAAAAGAATATCTTAAGTCACTTTATAAAGTATTTAAGTGAAATAAGTCACTTTATGAAATATTTAAGTGAAAAGTCACTTTATGAAGTATTTACGTGAAAAGTCACTTTGACAAATAATTTAGTATTAAATTATAAGAGCTATTGAAAAGTGGCGTTGATTTTCAAGAGGAGATATTTAGGTTTTGTTTGTCAAATGTTGAAAACCTAAAAGTGGCGTACTTCTCCATAAGGTAAGGGTTTGGCTCATTATTCAATTTTGAGAATATTATATCATTTTTGGAGCTGCTGCTGCAAGTTGTCTTTTCTAGGCTGATTGATGATGGATACCCTCTCTTAGAACAGGTTCAGCAGGCATGCAAGATTGTCCAAGGTTCCTTCATGATTGGTCTCATTCAAGGATCAACAATTGGGCATAAATATTGAGTTTAGCATTGAAGAATAAATCAGATTATGGACAGTTTGATTGTAGATCTGAATAAGGTTGTGATGACTGAATAAATTGTAGATTGCTTAGTAATAAACCAGCACGTTGGATAATGATATTGCATCCTTCCTAGCACGTGGGGTCAGAATACAAGTTGTTCCTTTCTATTTACCTGCCTAGGGTTTGGGCGACCTCTTTGCCAGTGATTTTCAGAATATCAAATCAGCATAGGCATTCCTAGATTTGGCACGTGTGAGATTGAAGAGAGCCCGTACTTCTTCTGAGGGACGTGTTTGGCTGGGAGACTGTACAATTTGTTTATTGGCCAGATTTTTCACTCTTCTTGGGCATCCAACATTAACTAAAGGATCTGCAACATTTAAAAGTTGAACATTCAGTAGATTTGAGCTAGGCGGCTAGGGTTTGATCCACCAGGTTGCTGATTTCCAGAAAACAGATTTCTGACAGTCAATTCCAAAAAATAGGTATGTTGGATTTGTAATTAAAATCAAATAAAGTTTTTGGGTTTTCAATAGTTTATGCAAATTCCATTCCATTTCGCATTTCCTTTAATTGTTCAATTTCTAGTCATATATTGCAAAAATTACACAAAAATAGAAAGACAAACAAAAAAACAAAAAAATCAGATCAAACACCACAAGGGGTTGTTCCAGTGGTATCAGAACGCTTAAATCCTGCCATCGTGTGAGGTTATGTCATGAGTGATAAAGAACAACTTATCACAGGGGTTCACGGTCGTGGCATCCTCTGCAAGTGTCGGAGGGAGAAACCATTTCAGAGGTTTTAGGCTTTCACAATTCACTGGAAATAACAAGAACTCTATCCAGTGACAGTGAGAGTATTTTAGGTACCACGGGAGATAGAGACAAAGCGCATTTGGGTTCCATTAGCCCAAATGCCAGGAGAGAGCAAAAGTTTGACACTATGATGGACATGTTGGCCAATTTCTTGCATAAGATGAACCAGGTTCCTAATCTTGGTCACACAAGACAACATGACAACTCCAGTAGTTCTAATGCTCAACTTGAAGAGAGGCCAAAGATTTCTATCAATACCACATCTAGGCCTTTGCAGCCTACCTTTACACAGAGGGTTGAGACCCTTGTTCAGCAGGAACGACCTCCAGAGCAGCCGACAAACATGGTTGATGAGGTTAGGACCAGCCATACAGAATACACTTAATTACAAGTTGACATCAGGAATGTGTTGACATTTGACCAATTCTTGAACCAGAAGAGACAGAGGGCAGTGGCAGTTGGTAGACTTGAGACTAGAGCACCACAGGACACCATAGATCTCCAACAGGTGGTGACTAAGATTAATTTGGAACATTTTGATGGAGGGCATCGTTGTACCGCACGTGGTTGGGTTCAGAAGTTAGATAACTTCCTCTCCTTGAGGCCCATGCTTGAAGAAGAGGCAATCAGGTTCACCACACTTCATCTAGATGGCGTAGCTCACGAGTGGTGGTACCATGGTTTGATTACTTTGGGTCACAGGTCAATTGTTTCT
>VDFB02020531.1:20532-38642 GCA_007258455.2 Sequoia sempervirens | reverse complement strand
AAAGTATTTTGACATATCTCACAGATACTGAGGGTGACACTCGTCTGTATAGGACATCTGCACCAGGTGATTGAATACTTTCCCAACAATCATGACAATTTATATAGCTGACCAAAACAAAGTGTTGTTTGGGTCGTTCCCTCTCACAAGTTAGAGGCAGACCCTCTAAGGGATTAACACAACAAAAATGATGGGTTTGGTTTATAATCACCAAGTTTGCACTAGGTGAGAGCATACACCTAACATATCAAGCATAGAAGACATTTGTTCATTAACCCCCCATATGAAAACAAAAGAAAATGATGGTCCTAGCTTCTTATCACCGAGTTTTCACAAGGTGAGAGCATACAACTACCACCTCAAGGAAAATTAACCCCCCCTTAATTATCCCATGTGAAAGAAAACACTTAGAACAAAAGAAATTAAGGAAAGCCCTACAAAGACACTATTAATAGTTTCAAGCCCCTGGTCTTCGACAAATGAAAGTTTAAGTTTTATATTCAAGTCTTAGACATTCAAACCTACAAAAATTCAAATCAACAAAGACTAGCTACAAAGTCAAAACTAACTAAAGAGGAAAATGGCATTAATCTAAACCTAACTAAATTAATCTAAATTAAACTTAAAGCTAATTTAAATTTAATATAAATTAAACTAAATTAACAAAAAATAATTAATCTAACAAAAATCAATTAATCTAAGTTAATCTAAATCAATCTAAATTAATCTAAATTTAGCAAAAATATAAATTAATCTAAATTAGCAAAAATTGAAATTAATCTAAATTAATCTAAAATTAAACTAACAAAATTAATTACTAACAAAAATCAACTTAAATTAGTCTAAATTAAAACTAAAATTAATGTAAACTAAAATCAACTTAAACTAGTCTAAATTAACATTCACATCAGGTCCACCACATGTGATTAGGAAAATCAAACCAGGATTAAAGATTGCAAATCATTAAACTTGAATCCTAAATATCCAAATCAAGTAATAGAGCACACAAGAAAGCATAAAATATAAAATAATGAAACGTGGTTACCAAAGTCTTCATGCATCCATTGAATCGCCTCTATTACCCTCCTCCACTTCGCTTTTAAGTAACTAACACCCTCAAATAATAAGTGCAATTAAAAGTCTATGTCTATGCCTAGCAAAATATTAGAGATTAATTGTCTCACCTTAATTCTGGATTTTCTAAGATTGTTAAAATGAAAATGATGTGTCTTTTATAGAAAAGACAAGTTTAAATGAATGGTCAAGATTAAAAAGACATTAATTTGATCAATGGTCAAAATTAGACAAGACGATAGGGGATAAGATTGAAAGTGAAGGCGAATTAGGAAATTGAATGATTTTTCAACAAAATCAATTAGTTTGAAGAGGAATGTGCATAATTAAATAATGGAGACATCATTTAATCACAAACGGAAAAGTCAAGTTATCTTTTTTTATTAAATGGCAATTTAATTCAAAAAGGTAAATAAGATTCAAATAATTTGTGTCAGAAAAGATTAAAATGAATAATTAAATAATTGACATAATTGTTTAATTATAGTAGAAAGTGGTAATAATTAAATAAATAAAGTTTATTTAATTATAGAGGAAAGAGGAAATTAGTGACGTAATTAAATAAATATAACTTATTTAATTAATCAAGAGTAATGGAGAAATGAATTAAATTAATTAATTAAATAATTAAGAATTATTTAATTAATAGCAAAAATATGACCCTAGACAAAGAAAAAATGTTGTTAGCAAGCCTGGAACATTTTTTAGTGTCTACAATATATATATGTGTGTGTGTGTGTGTGTGTGTGTGTATAGGTATGTATATATATGTGTATATATATGTGTGTATATATATATATGTATGTATATGTATATGTACATGTATATGTATATGCATATGTATATGTATATGTATATGTATATGTATATATATATGTATATGTATGTATATATATATATGTATGTATGTATATAAATGTATGTATATGTATATGTACGTTTATATATATGTATGTATATATGTATGTATGTGTATACATATATGTATGTATATATGTATGTATGTGTATACATATATATATATATATATATATATATATATATGTATGTATATATGTATGTATATGTATATAAATGTATATAAATATATATGTATATACATATATACATACATATGTATATCCATATCCATATGCATATACATATCCATATGCATATACATATCCATGTGTATATGCATATGTATACACACACATATATATAGCAGAGATAGATACATATACATATACATATACTACACCTATATCCCTAATTCTAACTCTTATAACCCTAAGGTGATCAAGGGTATATTTATAATGAAACAAAAAATGCATGTTATACTATCACATCCCCAATTCTAACTATTACAAATAAAAGAATGATACAAACTGAAACAACAAATTCATACATGTAAGAATGAGTGTGATTGAAAAAAAAACTAGCCATGCATCTAATTGAGTTGATTGCAAATGTTCAAGGGTATGTGTGCAATGAAAAAAGCAATGCATGTTATACTATCACATCCCCAATTCTAACTCTTACAAATCAAAGCATGATACAAACTGAAACAACAAATTCATACATGTAAGAGTGAGTGTGATTGAAGAACAAACTAACCATGCATCTAATTAAGTTGATTGCAAATGATCAAGGGTATGTGTATAATGAAACAAGCAATGCATGTTATACTATCACATCCCCAATTCTAATTCTTACAACAATAAAAAATGATACAAACTGAAACAACAAATTGATACATGTAAGAGTGAGTGTTATTGAAGAACAAATTACCCATGCATCTAATTGAGTTGATTGCAAATGATCAAGGGCATGTGTGCAATGAAAAAATCAATGCATATTATACTATCAACATCACCCTACCCACCACCAATCCCTTACCCTTAAACAAACTATACATATGCATATACATATGAATATACATATGTATATACATATACATATATACATATGTATACACATATACATATACAAATGTATACATGTATACATATATACATATGTATACACATATACATATATACATATGTATACACGTATACATATACAAATGTGCATTCATATGCATACACATATGTAAGATTATATAGTAATGGAAGAACAAACTAACCATGCATCTAATTGAGTTGATTGTAAATGATCAAGGATGTGTGTGCAATGAAACAAGCAATGCATGTTATACTACCATATCCCCAATTGTAACTCTTATAACCCTTAGGTGATCATGTTAACTAATTAAATATATGAATGTATTGACAATCAAAAATCAATCAAACTGAAACAACATATTCAAACATGTGAGTGTAATTGAAAAACAAACAAACCATACACCTGATTATTGTTAATTATATCTCTATTCAACAATTCTTTAGGGAGAATTGATATTTCGAATGCCCATCTAATGACAATCTATGTTGCAGCTATCCATAATTCCCATTCAATTGTAAATTGCAACATAGATTACCATGAAATCCCTTCAAAAAACCAAATCCCCTAAATGCATATCCACAATTCTAACTCTTACAATTAAAAGAATGATACAAACTAAAAAAAAAAATTCATACATGTAAGATTGAGTGTGATTGAATAACAAACTAACCATGCATCTAATTGATTTGATTGCAAATGATCAAGGGTGTGTGTGCAATGAAACAAAAAATGCATGTTATGCTATCATATCCCCAATTCTAACTCTTACAAATAAAAGAATGATACAAACTGAAACAAAAAAATTCATACATGTAAGAGTGATTGTAATTGAAGAACATACTAACCATGTATCTAATTGATTAGATTGCAAATTATCAAGGGTGTGTGTGCAATGAAACAAAAAATGCATGATATACTATCATATCCCCAATTCTAACTCTTACAAAATAAAAATAATGATACAAACTAAAACAAAAATTTCATACATGTAAGATTAAAGAGTCTCAAGTTAATAGGAATGAGCCCTTCTTTTGTAATAATATGAACAGTGATATACATACATATAAGTCTTATCTGTTCAAGATATACATGATGTCCATGGATCAAAAAATCCACAGTAGATTGTGTATATCTTGAACAAATTAGACTTCTTTCAATGTATATCACTATTTGTAGATTAGACTTCTTTCAATGTATATCCCCAATTCTAACTCTTATAACCCTTAGGTGATCAAGGGTATGTTTGCAATGAAGCAAAAAATGCATGTTATTGTAGACACTTAAAAATGTCCTAAATGATATCATGCACTTGAATCTGATATACTAACATCGTTTCCTCCTAAAAAAACCCATCCTCTTTTCGCTTAATTAATTAAATTTGCATCACTATTTAATTAATTGCATTATTTTCATGTATTTAACTAATTGACCTAATTAATTTAATTCACCCCTTTCATACTAACCCTTTGTCCTGTTAAATTGGATAAATCAATTTGTCTAATTTAAATCCCTAAGTCCTCTTATTTAATTAAATAACCCTAAGTTATTTAATTAAATATCATATCATTTTCCCCCTTCTTTTGTTAAATAAATTAATTATTTAATGAATATCTTAATTCCCCTAATTTGCATTATTGAAACTTTATTTAATTATTGAATTACTAATTAAATCTATTTTTCCCACTTGCAAGAGAATATTCCTCTTTTGCACATTCCTCCAAAAAAGGAATATTCCCATGGAATATTCCTTTGCACAATTAAATTTGTTTTTAATTAACTAAATATCTAATTTCCCTCACCCATGAGAATATTCTCTTTCTTCACTCATTTGAAAAAAAAGGAATATTCCTTTTTTACAACAAACTTTCAACAAGACTTCTTGTGCAAGTTTTGAAAGTGTGTTTGTTTGGAAGAATATGAGCCCTTGATTTTTTTCTTGATCCATGTGATCATTGATTCTCATCCATTGATGAGAATCCATGATCCATGCCTCCATCTTTCTTCCATTCTAATCATTGATTGATCCTTTTGATCTTGGCCATCAATTTCATTTTACATATTCTATAAATAGAGCTTGCCTCTATTGAATAGGGATCCATCTTTTAATAGTAAACTCATGTTGTTAAAATAACTTTCACTTGCACTTATATTTAGCACTTATTTAGCATCCTTTTAGCTTAATTTACTTACATCACTAGCTTAGCTTCCATTAATGGCTTCCATGCTAACATAGATGCATACATTTAGCATATTTTGTAATTAGGGTTTTGATATTTTGAGCTTAAAATCCATTTAGAATAGCTTTGCATATACCCATATCAATCATCTTAGCATCCATCATCTTAATTTAGCATTTAAATCATGTTTTATCACACATCTTTCATCAGTTTCATTGATTCTCTTCAATAGAATCAATCCAAATAAGCTAATTATCCATGGGATTGGGAAAGGGTCGCCATTCCACATCAATGTGACACCACTCCCCCAATGGGATAAGTTTCAATGGATTAGAATAGGTGTTTTTAAAGCTTTTATGATTTAAAATGTTAGTTTTGATTATATGAGAAAAACAAGTTTTGAAGGGACCCGAAACCCTTTACAATTGGAGATACAAAATGTTGCTAAAAGCCTACTCCATTAAGGTACCAACAACAAACCAAGATCCAAAAAATAAGACAAAAAAGGGTGTTGTACGAAAGATAAAACAGTAGGCTAACAGCAACACCCATCAGCAACAAAACAACAAAACAATAGGAAATAAATTGAGACCCAGCAGGAAATAGACAACAAACAAAAAGAGAGCCAAACACTAATTCATATTGTAGATACCGAAATTTGTTTTAGGCCTGTGACTTCAATATTCTTCATAATTCTTATTCGTCATGGTCATGATTAAATAATCTTAATTATTTAATTAATTCATCTTAACATTAATTCCTCTATTGATTAAATAATCTTAATTATTTAATTAATTCACCTTAACATTAATTCTTCTATTGATTAAATAATCTTAATTATTTAATTAATTCATCTTAACATTAATTCTTCTATTGATTAAATAATCTTAATTATTTAATTAATTCATCTTTTGTTAATTCTTCTATTAATTAAATAATCTTAATTATTTAATTAATTCACACTTTTCTTTATTCTATCCGATTAATTAAATAAATGCTTTTTATTTAATTATGCTACTAATTAACCTTATCCGTCTTGTCAAATTAAATAAATTCTTATTTAATTTACTCTTTATCATACTTCAACTATAATTAAATAAATTCTTTATTTATTTAATTATTCATTTAAATCCCTTCATCACTTAATTAAATAAATCTTATTTATTTAATTATTCTCCAAAGATCAAGTCTTGAATTAAATAAATTATTTAATTCATTAATTCTATTTTAACGCATTATTTTATATTTTAGATAATTATGAGCATTCTAAGTATATTCACTTTACTCACTCAACATCTATTTTAATCGCCTAACTATTGATTTGATAAACCGAGTACTGCCTCGAAGTAATCTCTTCACAAATCATGCAATCATCCGCCTAATCCATTTGCGTGTACATGCATATTAATTAAATATTCCTATTTAATTAATTAAATGTTGTGTGTGCATTCGAACAGAGAGTCGGTATAATCAATCTTTATCTTTGTCATGCAAAAACAATTCTTTTGTTTTCGAATACTGAATTGAAGATTAAATCATTTATTTAATCTTTAATTCTATTTCTAGTTTGTATCACTCATGTCATTACTAACAGTTATCAGAATGCATGTCTAATCAATCGATCTCAACCGTCCGTTGGTCTTTCGATCTTGGCCTGTCATTCGAATAATCAATTTTCTACAAATTGATTTGTCATTCTTCATTCCGATCTCTCTCGAAATCTCTCTCGAAAACTCACGAAATCTTATGACTTTTGAGAGCACCTTTGTCTTGAATCTTCGATATTTTGTTAATCATTATCTTAAGCTATACTTGCACGAATTTACTAAAAATCTGAGGGCAATTATACTACACAAGCAAAATGGAGAAGGGCAATCAAGATGAATCATGGAAATACATTCGAAATTGGTGAGATTGTTCTAGTTTTGTTTACGTTTTGACTTCCTATGTTCTTTGTTGCTTAACGAATAAATTTGCATTTTAGATTTAGTATTGTATGCATTTGTGCTTCTAATCTTCTTTGTTGTCTATTATGCAAGCGTTTTATTTTGGCGTTACATTTTGGTGAACCCGACGTGAAGACACCATCTTCGCGGATCCGTAGATCTTTTAATTTTCATTTTTGTAGGTTTTTCGTACGGAACGACACATGTGAAGTTTTCTGAACCGCAATTGACTTTCTGAACCGCATTTGAAAAGGAAACGACGCATCTGAAATTTTCTGAACCGCAAATGATTTTCCAAGTCGCAACTGAATAAAAAATGACGCATCTGACTGGTAACAAAACGACGCAATTGACTGGTAAAATTTTATTTATGTTTTCCGCAATCTGGAATTTTCAATTGATTTTTGTGTTACTGATATCTTATTTTCAGCGTGTGGCCTTTTCGAAGTTAACAAGTTTTTGCAGGACGATTGACGAAGACAATATAGAAAATTACTAACGAGTTTTTCTGTAGGACGTTTGTCGAAGACCCTAGTTAAATTTCAAACAGATTGTTTGGTAGCATAGCAAATCTTTTGTTTGGATTAAAATTAACAAGTGTCTACTGTGTTTGGTGCAAAAGCACAAGTTTGGTCACCCTTACGACTTGGTACATCGAAGTATCCTCTCCCCTTGTGCATCCGTGCGACCCTGGGTGTAAGAGAGAAACTAAGTACCAACTCTAGAACTTCATCTGCTCGGGTGGGAAAGTACTCACCCTAGGACTACTCTTAGACCGGTAGCACCTTGAACCCGAGGGACTTACAGCTGGTATATAAAAGTGGGTTCTTGGGGAAACCCCAAGAATCACGAGTGTGGTTCCGACGAGATGGATCCGAAAGGGGACTCGCGCCGTATGGGTCACACCCCACGAACGGAATGCCCAAATTAAATACCTTTTTGTTTTAGAGACCAACCTATTTGTGGTCATTGCTTGGTATTAGTGCAGGGTACAGTATCATGCCCGAAGATACTCACTACTGATCCCCTTGAGTAGAGATAGCAGTTCTTGGGAGGTCATTGCCCAAAGAATTCAGAATTGGTGTGCTCGAAAGATGTTAATGAGCTGTGGAGGGGAGCCAATGCCACCAAATTCCTAAGCTATCCGCTCTCGAGAAGGAAAGGTGTTCATCACCAATCCGGGGTATAATAGGTGGGCTATACCAAGTATACAAACCCTAGGCCTTTGGCCTATTAGGATGTGCTTGTCTGTTGTCACTTTAAATGTTCTTGAAGTCCAAAATCGAAACTGAAAACACTTTGTCTTACGATTATCTTTGATTGTCAGAATTTGATCATAGAAAACTGAGTCAGTTTAAATTTCATGTCACTGAAAATTCACAGAGAGTCGCAACTGTTCACCAGAAACACGCATTTGATTTTTAGAGTTACATCTGTTAAGTTTTGAGTCGCATTTGTAATTTCTGAGTCGCATCTGTCAGTTTAGCTTGCATTTGCTTTGGAAAAACCGCATGTGTTATATTCTGAGTCGCATCTGTCAGTTCGAGTCGCATCTGTTAATTTTGAGTCGCATCTGTCAGGAAGACCGCAATTGCTAATTCTGGACCACATCAGTCTGATTACCAGAAAACCAAAATTCACAGTCACTGTCCAGTCAGCACGTTGCACCAGTTTCAGTTGTCTTCACACAAAACAGTCCTTGAACAAAAACCTGAAACGATTTGCTCAATTTTGCATTCTTTAGGGTCATTTAGTCATTACCATAGTTGTCTTCATTTAGAGAGTAGCTTCATCTTAGGGTACATATTACCTTGCATTAGACTTCTAGAAAGGTCACTTTTACCAACTTTAGGAGTAGTCCACCATCTATACTATAGAAAAGTCATAGTGTCAACAAAATTTGTCATTGAACCTAGTCTTATCATCTTATACTTTGTCCTACAGAGAGTCTTCCTAGCTCATCAGTCTAGTTAGGAAACTCAACTTGTCTTTGATCTTCGTCCTACATTGGTTCCTTGGCTTAACTAAATTGACACCTCGGTTTGACTTTAGGCAGTTGGTCCCTTCATCTTGGGTTTGTAGAACTGATCACCTTAGGGTCTTGCTTAGACTTTTGCATCTTTAGAGTCTAGACTAGCGTCATCTTAGAACATCCCTTATTTTGCATAAGAAAATCCCAAAAACATAGACTAGGGTCATACTGTTCATAGATATAGTCTTGCATTTCCCGCATATTGAGCTTGTCTTACATGGTTGAAACTAGGTCTAAGAGAAGAAAGAGAGAAAACATGTCGAACCCAAACGAGTTCATCAATCCATTTTCTTCAAGACCTCATAAAACTCTATTAGACAAATTCACCACTAGAAACACTCAAGGACATATTGCGGTAGAGGACATAGAGGCTGCCACACAGGACCCTGAATTTGCCTCTTTCGTAGATGAGTACCTAGCAAATGATCGACAACGATATTTAGCCAAATTGTTAGCCGAAGGCGCTACCTTACCTCCAGGATTTGACATTAGCACCTTACAAACTCAACCTACACAAGGGACAAACACAACGACTGCTAGTACTACTATACCTCATATCAGCACAACTATGCCATCTAGCACATTTGTACAGAGTACGACAGTCCATACTTCCCCATTTGGTATGTCTGGCACGACATCAGGATTTAATTTCACTATAGGGGCATCATCATCCACTCCCTCCGGTCCTCTTGTTGGGAGTAAAATACCTAAAACGTCAGCCCATACATCTTTTGTCGGAATCACAAGTGCACAATCAATGACTGTACCTACTACTAGTATCATGGGTACCTTACCACAGTCGATGGCCATACCGAGTGCTCAAATCACTAGTACTATACCAAGGATTACACAAACAGGGGGCGTTCCCTCCTCCCAATATGGCAATCAAAATCCACTCTTCCAGACTAGTAGTCTGAACCCACTTACATCGATTCTGAATCAGAACCCTTTTGCACAGATTGGTAGTCAGAATCTGTCCACACAAATTCCAAGTCAAAACCAATTTATATCGATTCTGAATCAGAACCCTTTTGCACAGATTGGTAGTCAGAATCCGTCCACACAGATTCCAAGTCAAAACCAATTTACGTCGATTCCGAATCAGAACCCTTTTACACAGATTGGTAGTCAGAATCCATCCACACAGATTCCAAGTCAAAACCAATTCACATCGATTCCGAATCAAAATCCTTTTTCACAAAGTGGTACTCGGAATCCGTTTACACAGAACCCAGGTCAACATCAATTTATGCAGATACCAGACCAGAACACATTTACCAACATTTTGAATCCTAATCCACCTCAGATGCCAACGTTCAATCGAAACCCATCACGAGACTTTGGATTTTAGAACACATACATGGATCCGCATAATCCTCCTAGCACATCTTTGACCCAAGTTGACGTCCTACAAACACAAATGCACGCATTACAAACGCAAATGGATAACATGTCGGTGTCAACTAAGAGATAATTTTCAACAAAGGACATATGCCCATTCCCCTTTGATAGATCATTGTACATGACACCTTTCCCTCACAAATATGTCATACTGAATCTTCCTAAGTACAATGGCAAACGAAATCCAGTAGAACATATCAAGGAATTTTCTACCATATGCATAGATGTCGCCTATGACCCTACGTATCTTATGAGACTATTTCCAAGAAGTCTTGTAGGAATTGCACTAGAATGGTTTTCGGGTCTAGATTCTGGTATTAGATCTTGGGGTGAACTAGTTGAGAAATTTGTGGAGCAATTCTCCTTCAACATTGACCATGAGATAAATATAGCAACTTTGTGCCACACAACGCAAGATGAAGGGGAAACATTCATTGCTTTCTTCCAGAGATGGAGAACTATTGCTAGTAGGTGTCCTATCGAAATACCCGAAAAACAAAAGGTTACAATGTTTCAGGAAAACCTTCATCTGAAACTCAGGAGTAACTTATGGGTACATTGTTGCATATCTTTTTCAGAACTAGTGGAAAAAGGGGTGATAATAGAGAAGGATCTCATTGAAAAGGGTGAACTCAAGATGACAACATCAAATCAAAACCCGATCGTACAAAACACCCCCACAGATAGAAACAGATTTTGGTCTCGCAACAAAAATGTCACAAATGATGGGGTGGTTGATGCAAAAACATTACAAGCAGGACCCCTCCTCACACTACAAGGACCTCATAACTTTGCCAACACGCTTAATGCTACCAATCAACCTCCCAACACGGTTCAAAATACTCAACGTCCACCACAAAAGAGATTTCAGAAACGTGAGTTCACTCCCTTAGGGGAACCCATTGAGTCGGTGTTCAAACAACTATTACAACATAACCTCATACAGCTGCAGGAACCAAGACAATACGATCCAGGACAGTTTAAACCAGCTTGGTGGGATGACAATGCCTTTTGTGATTACCATAGGACTAAGGGACATAACCTACAAAACTGTCGACAACTGAAGAATATCATACAGGATCTTGTTGAAAAGAGAATTATTAAAGTTAGTGGACAAAAACAAAAGACATCAAACACTGATCATCAAGTCTTTTCAGACCTACTACATGACCATGGGAAAGGAACTGTCCCCAGTTCGAGTACTAAGACCAATATGTCAGCTAACTATGTGAGTATCAAACATGATTATGATAGTGGAAAAATCATTCATTGCCTTCGCGCCGCTGATAAAAACATCAACACCATCACTATTAATGCTAATCCTAAGTGTGCAGTCAATACTCATCATACTAAGTTCACTATCCAGGGCCCTTCATCGCAGCAAACATCACAACCTTCCAAGTTACAATATAACCTTCTTGACCAATTGGGGAAGACCCCAGCCCAAATTTCAATCTTGGAATTGTTGCATATTTCCCCTGAGCATCGATCCATCCTTGATAAGGCTTTACAGAACACCACGGTCCCTAATGACCTTGATGTCAATCGTTTCCAGGAAATGGTGGGCTACTTGACCAATAATCACAATGCCACATTTTCTGAACAAGACTATGCAACACAAAAGACGAACCACAATGACCCTTTACATCTAGAAGTCCTTGTTGACGACACCAAAGTTAGACGAGTTTTGGTAGACGGAGGAGCAGGGTTAAATCTATGCACTTTAAAACTAATTAAGGCACTAGGTATTTCAGAAGCATGCGTAGACACCACCAAGAGTATTGTCATTAAGGCTTATGATGATGAAGAACGAAAATCAAAGGGGGTGGTAACACTTCCTATCAGAATTGGTCCTGCGGTAATGGAGACAAAGTTCCAAGTCTTGGATCTCACCCTCCCTTATAACCTTTTGCTAGGTAGACCACAGATTCATGCTATGAAGGCGGTCCCTTCCACGTATCATCAGTGTCTTAAATTCCCTTATAGGGGCACTGAAATAACTATAGATGGTGATCCCGATCCTTTCCAGTATTGCACCAATCTAAAGGAGATCCCTCAATGCCAAGTGCCAGTAAACCACGAGGCCTCATCGTCAAATTCATCTTCTTATGTTGATCCATCCACACTCACTTGAACATCTGTTTCACCCTCACTTCCTACCACTCCTAGGGTTGAGATCCAAGACAAAGGTTGTGGAGAGTATTACATGAAGACTTCTTATTGTGTTAGCCATCTAGTTTCTCCTAAGTCATATGGTTTACCTCCTACAGGTAGGGTACAATCTATGATCACTATACATGTTCCCCCCACAACAACTTTCACTAAATGGGGTGAATTAAGCAAAGAGACTGTAGAGGCAGAAGATGTCACTTCCGGGTTGTATAAGGAAGATAATCAGGAACCCCTTTCACTTGCTCATATTCCTACAAGTCTATATGGAAAGGGTTTCAAAATCATGAAAAGCAAAGGATATGATGGACAAAGTGGTTTAGGCTTAAACCAAGATGGTAGAATTGAACCAATATTTGTTTCTCGGTGACCAAAAGGAGTAGGGCTAGGGTTTCGACCGATTCAGATTGGCGTTCCTAGTACTCCATTACCCTTACTTGAGGAAGTACGTGCTTCAAAAGATATTAAGACATCTCACGAACTAGTAGACCAATATCATTCTGACTCCCCAGGTTCTAACGATTATGAGTGGGATTCCTTATCCTCTACTTCTTCCATGGACCTTGACAAATTATTTGGAGAACTTGACTTGATGTTGAGTTCCTCACCAAATCCCTTGAATTCCTGTCCACCAAAGAAAATGAAAAAAAGAGGAATGGTTTAAACACTACTATTGGGAATCACTTGATCCTACCTCTTGGCAACCTGAGCCACATGTTTCTGATAGTCAAACCCTAGTGTTAGGCCCACCTATTCACCCACCTAGACCCAAACCTAAGAGCAAAGAGGACCTGGTACAATATTTTTGTAACCACATGAATAATTCAATCTTTACCTTGACCCCATTAGACTTTGATAACTCCGACGATGACATGCCCTTAGTCTACCCCCAGCTCATTGATTGGGATCAACAAGACGCACCTATCTTAGACACTTTCGAGAACGACGAAGCAATTGCCGAGTTCCTGGGATTACGAGAAGGCATACCTAATGGGGATCATAAAGTTGGTTTTACCATTGACTTGGACAACAAAGCATACTTTGGGGAATTTGTTCAACCCTCCAGTCGCAAAAATGAGAAAAAGAATAAACAAGACAAAAAGGATGAGTCTCTGGGTGAAAACTGAAAGGCACCTTTAGACAATGAAAAAGTAAAAAGAAAGGACGCATCCGAAGGTGAAAACCTCTCTGAGGCACCTAAGGATGGAGGTTTGAACATTCTCCCCATTGCATAGGAAAAGTCACCCATGCTCATTGAAGAATCCATAGAGGTCAACATAGGCACAAAGGAGAACCCTCGACTGGTTTATTTGGCAGCGTCATTGACAACAGAAGAGAAATCAGAGTTCCATGACTTCTTTGAACACAGACAGATAAATTTTGCTTGGTCATATGCGGACATGCCAGGGTTGGACCCTGATCTTGTTCTACATCACTTTCCTTTACAACCAAGTGCTAAACCAGTAAAACATAAGCTGAGAAAAATGCATCCACAAATTGCTTTATTAGTCAAGGCAGAACTCAAGAAACTGTTAGATGTTGGTTTTATAAGATCAATCGACTATGCCGATTGGATCTCCAACCTTGTACCAGTCACTAAATCAACTAGGGGCATCTGCATCTGCACTGATTTTAGAGATATCAATAAAGCTTGTCCTAAGGATGACTACCCTTTGCCGAACATAGACATGATAGTTGACATGACGGTAGGATATGAGATGTTGTCCCTTATGGATGGATTTTTAGGATATAACCAAATTAGAATTGCTACTGAAGACCAACCTAAGACAGCTTTCACTTGTCCTTGGGGAACGTATTGCTGGAATGTTATGCCCTTCGGACTCAAGAATGTAGGAGCAACCTATCAGCGCGCCATGACTACTATCTTTCATGATCTAGTGCACACTTGTATGGAGGATTATGTCGATGACCTTATTGTTAAATCCAAGACAAGGGTAGAACATCTACATGTTTTAGACAAGATATTTCAGAGGCTAGAAAAGTATAAAGTGAGACTTAATCCAAAGAAATGTGTGTTTGGAGTCAAGTTAGGGAAACTGTTAGGTTATATCATTTCTAGACGAGGAATTGAAGTGGATCCGGCTAAGGTGAAAGCAATTATGGATATGCCTCCACCCACTAATCTCAGTCAGCTAAGGACATTACAGGGAAGGTTGCAATCTATCAGAGGATTTATAGTGCAGCTAGCAGACAAGACACATCCTTTTCAACACCTACTTAAGAAAGGAGTACCCTTTGCATGGACAGCTAGGTGTGAAGAGGCTTTTCAACTGATTAAAGAATATTTACTCACACCACCTGTCATAATGCCACCTGTTGAAGGAAGACCATTGATTCTTTATATTACAACAACCCATTCATCACTTGGAGCATTGCTTGCACAGAATGACGATGAGGGTCATGAAAGGGCAGTCTATTATATCAGCCGGACTTTGGTTGGTTATGAGCTCAACTATAGTAACATTGAACGTGTCTGTCTTGCAGTAGTATTTTCTACCCAAAAGCTAAGGCACTACATGCTTAACCATCAAACAATGTTGATTGCTAAAATAGACCCTCTGAAATATCTTCTTAGCAAGGCAGCATTAACAGGGCGACTAGCCAAATGGGTTATGATACTTAGTGAGTATGATATCCAGTATGTAGAAAGAAAAGCTATTAAAGGATAGGTCATTGCTGATCAGTTAGCTGACGCACCCATACAGGCAGATCACCCATTAGTTGCAGACTTTCCTAATGAGTTCATATTCACATTTGACACAAATACAACATGGAAACTATACTTTGATGGCTCACATACAAATCATGGTTCAGGGGCTGGTATACTGTTTATCACACCACAGGGCGATTCCATCCCTAAGTCATTCAGGATTGCATTTCCATGCACTAACAACATGGTAGAATATGAAGCTCTAGTGACAGGGTTACGCATGGTAGTCAAGTGGAAAATTAAGAACTTACAAGTATATGGGGGTTCTCAACTAGTAATCAAACAGGTAAATGATGATTATGAGACTAAGGATGAGAAGCTTGCTCCATACAAGCGCATGGCTGATAGCTTTAAAGAATACTTTGATAAAGTCGAGTTTCATCAAATACCTCGTGTATTAAACAAGGCAGCAGACGCCATGGCTACAATTGCATCACTTCTTGACATTCCTACCAACGTTCCTAAGTTTGAGTTCTTGGTTGAACAGCTTTTGGTCCCAGCCTATGATATCTCAGACTCTGAAATGGTGTGTGATATTGTTGGTCCCGATTCCCCATGGTACAAATAAATCTATGATTACCTTCATGCCGAAGTCATACCCATTGGCCTATCCAATAACCAATGTAGGACATTCCTCCGCAAGTCAGCCAAATACACCATCGTCGGAGACACCCTATATAGACGTGCCTTAGATAATACCCTATTGAGATGTCTTGATTCTACTGAAGCACAAGCAACCTTGCGTGGGGTGCATGAGGGTATATGTGGTTCCCATTCTAGCGGTCCTACCTTAGCCAAAAAGATTATGAGACTGGGTTATTACTGGCCTACTATGGAAAAAGACTCATATGTCTTTGTCACGAAATGCTGCCAATGCCAAGTTCATGGAGATTTGATACATGCCCCAGCACAGGAGCTCCGTCCTATCACGTCACCATGGCCTTTTGCCCAATGGGGACTCGACCTCATAGGTAAGATCCACCCCACATCATCTAATGGACACAAGTTCATTATCACTGCCACTGAGTACTTTACGAAGTGGATCGAAGCTATTCCTATGACATACATTACTGGCACACAGATTTCTAGATTTATCTTGAACTATATCATTTTTCGGTATGGTGTCCCTCAGTCCATAATCACAGATAATGGCTGCACATTCAAAAACCAAGAAGTCCGTCATCTATGCGACGAATTTGGTATCCAACATCACTTTTCCACTCCATACTACCCGCAAGGTAACAGCCAAGCAGAGGCATCTAACAAGACCATCATTAGAATCCTCAAGAAGACTGTCAATGATGCTGGTCGTGACTGGCATTTACAGCTTAACCCTGCCTTATGGACTTATCACACAAGTATCTGTACTCCCACTGGTGCTACTCCATATTCACTTGTTTTCGGATCTGAAGCCATTTTGCCTATTGAGGTCGAGATTCCTTCCCTAAGGGTATCCCTGAAAGGCCACATTGATGATGAAGAGTACCGAGTGTCGCGACTCCATGAGCTAGAATTCCTGGATGAGCGAAGACATAAGGCATTAGACCATCTCCAAGCATATCAAAATCGCCTTCGTCATAGCTATAACAGGAAAGTTTTGAACAGAAACTTTGACATTGGTGACCTGGTTTTAATGGAGAACACAAATAATCAAGCAGAAAGAGAAAGACCAGGAAAGTTTGAACCTAACTAGTTAGGACCTTATGTTGTTACAGAAGCTTTTGGATCAGGCGCATACCAACTCTCTACTCCTGAAGGGGAACCATTGTCCTCACCAATTAATAGCATGCATCTGAAGAAGTTCTACGCATAGCTTCTGGGAGCCTTTGTCTTAATTAGCAAAAATACAAAAAACTCATAAAATCATAAAAAATCATTATCAAGGTGAAAACCTGGCAAACAGGCGTCTTGGAAATACCAAAAAAATTAGATAATCTGGAAAATAGTAAAGACAAATCATTCGTCCAATAGTGAAAACCACTTCGGTGGCGCTTTGGATAAGTACCATGGTGAAAACCTGGCAAACAGGCGCCATGTGTAGCTCAACTTTACTCCTTTGTCTACTATTATTCTAATATACCTTGTACATAGTCCTCATCCCTGTACATACTACCTATCCCTGTACATATCCCTTATCTTTTATATCCATCGCTTGTATATACCATTCGTAATAAGTGGTAGTATTTCCCATAACTTGGAACGATTGACATCAAAAGCATTTCATATGCCCCGTTTTACCCTATTCATAATCAATTGGTCTTATATACTCGACTGGGGGCAAACACTTGACATGTGTCATATTGGTTCTTACATTGGTTGTGTTGAAGACGTAAAACCATGGAAAATCCACAAAAACATCGCAAAATGACCTGAGAAAACACAAAAACATCAGAAAACTTCAAAAAGACAAAAAAATCAAAACATTTCAAAAATCCAAAAACAGAGTCAGAGTCAGTCACACTTGTCAGTCTTTGTCGTTTGTCAAACTACGTTGCCTCTGCGACTAGACGTAGGCAAGGCCATCTGCCGATGTGCCCCCGAGGCATTAGGTCAGACCGTTTAGGTTTGTCTGTATAAAATCATGATTCAATCCATATGTCTATATGACAAAGTCATTGGTCATGTCGAACTACGAGGTCTTTGCGTGTATAACA
>VDFB02020531.1:0-18300 GCA_007258455.2 Sequoia sempervirens | reverse complement strand
AATCTCTTCGTCAAATCATGCAATCGTCCAATTCTAATCCATTTGCGTGTACATGCATATTAATTAAATATTCCTATTTAATTAATTAAATGTTGTGCTTGCATTCAAACAGAGAGTCGGTATAATCAATCTTTATCTTTGTCATGCAAAGATAATTCTTCTGTTTTTGAATACCGAATTGAAGATTAAATCATTTATTTAATCTTTAATTCTATTTCTAGTTTGTATCACTCATGTCATTACTAACAGTTATCAGAATGCATGTCTAATCAATCAATCTCAACCGTCCGTTGGTCTTTCGATCTTGGCCTGTCGTTCGAATAATCAATTTTCTACAAATTGATTTGTCATTCTTCATTCCGATCTCTCTCAAAATCTCTCTCGAAAACTCACGAAATCTTATGACTTTTGAGAGCACCTTTGTCTTGAATCTTCGATATTTTGTTAATCATTATCTTAAGCTATACTTGCACGAATTTACTAAAAATCTGAGGGCAATTATACTACACAAGAAAAATGGAGAAGGGCAATCGAGATGAATCATGGAAATACGTTCGAAATTGGTGAGATTGTTCTAGTTTTGTTTACGTTTTGACTTCCTATGTTCTTTGTTGCTTAACGAATAAATTTTCATTTTAGATTTAGTATTGTATGCATCTGTGCTTCTAATCTTCTTTGTTGTCTATTGTGCAAGCATTTTATTTTGGCATTACACATACTGCTTAAGGTGTTAGCCACCTCAAGCTCTTGGCTTATGTGAATTTCAATCATGTCCAATAGCTCCTTCTTCTTAGCCTCAAAGGACATTTTCCACTTAGCAAACCCTCTAAAGCAAGGCTTTTTCCATCATTTTTTGCACCTTTTTTACCTTTTCCTTTGGCCGACTACTCTTTCTCCAAAAGCTTAGAAAAATACACTTGCTCCTCCCTGAGCTCACTTATCTTTTTGAACAAGATTTGCAAAGAGTCTGCACTATTCTTTACAGAAATGTGACATTAATGAAGAAGCTTCTTTATCTCCGCATTCGTTCCCAATACCTTGGCTTCTAAACTAGCCAATCATTCTTCACACTGAAATTTGACATCATTGAAAGAACCCTCAAGGTCCACAATTTTGTCAATCAGAATGTCTGACACCAAGCACTTTGAAACATTCTTCATGTTCTCCTTCAAACCCCTTATTTTAACGTTAACCTTGTTAAACTCCTAGAGAGTCCATTTAGCTAATTTAAAAGTACTTGTGGCCCTCGCCCTAGCCATATCCAGCAACTCAAACATTGAGTAAGAAAAGTCCTCAAAAAGGGGATTTTCCTTTAGAGGTTCCAATTTAGCACTCTTCTTCTCAATATCCTTCTCATCGTGTCCCTTATTCTCTTCTCCCAACTCCACATTGGGTGTGTCTTGAGTCGGGGAGTCAGAAATTTCCATCACTTTTTCACCAAAAGCCTTCCCCTCACCTAATTTTTTAGAGCCCTTTGTTGAACCTTTCAAGGCCTGGTCTTTCAACTTAGGAATGCATTTGGATGACCTCCTTGGCTTATTCTTGTCCTCCCTACCTAGAGCATTATCCTGTAAACCCTCCTCATTACCTCCAACATCAGCTTCTCCATGGCCAACAACCAAATCCACATTCCTGGGAGGGGGCTCATTTGAGCCCACCTCCATGTCCTTGTTGTTTGAAAGAACAAGGCGCTTGGTTGCCTGGTTGCTTTTAACGCTACCCTTATTCCTTTTTTTTTAGGAAGTAGTCGTAGGGGATGGGGAAACATCTTCTTCCTCTTCCATCCATTCCTCTTCATCTGCATTGCTGGTATTTGAGCCAGACAACCCAAAAACATCACTCACAATCTTCTCCTTGTCCTTGATAGCAAGGGTAGGGAGAAGAGCCTTAACATGCTCCATGATCAAAAGAATAAGACCTTCATGGAGGACGGGGGCCCTCCTCTTCTTTAAATGAGCATAAACAGAAAACTCCATGGACGATAATAGGAAAACGGAAAAGAGATGAACAAACCATGCCTAAAATGGTTTAGAAGTGTGAAGTGGTCACCAAGGATAGCAATAAACCTGCCTTCCAAGGTCACATGATGCATTAACACCTCAACAACATTTTCCCAAATCTTCTTAAGGGATTTGCGCTCATAGCCCCAGCTTTCCATTTTAACTAATTTCTTTTGCTCGTCATCTTTGAAGAATTGGACCATCGCTTCCTCATTGCTCTTCTTGTCCTTATAAAACTTACGGCCAACCATCAGCATCATAGTTATAGTATCAACTAGCTCTTCATTCACCTCCACTTCTAAACCCTTAATCTTGAGCTTGCAATTATGCCAGCATGACACAAACTCTGCCAAAGCATTAGGATCATGCCCATGCAACCTTTCTAAAAAAGGTGTGAAATTCCCATGATGAAGGATATTCCAAAGCTTCTCTTGTTTCCTAAGGCCCGCACAAGAGTGTGACTCTATTCTACTTCTATCGCCACACATTTCTTCCAAAACTAGAAGAAGAAAACCCTTATGAAAATTACTCAATTGAATGCTAGGAGTCCAAATGAAACCCACAAAGTGTGCGAGAAGGGGGAAGGAACTAGAAATTAAAAGTTACCACCGCATCAACTCATCCCATGCCATCATTTCTCAATAAATTCCTAGCTTTCTCGAGAAGGATTAAGCCCTCCTCCCATGCATGAAACTCATTTAAACTAACAATATCATTGGTAAAAAATTTGCCAATGAGTTTCCTTCTCGGTAAATGTGAGAGATGCAGATCTCTTCACAAGATTGTAACTTGATTATAGTATCTTTGATAAGTTGATCCACATTCCAACTAGGATGATAAGTGCCACGTAGGCAATTGATGATGTTTAAGGAATCACCTTCGACCCATTAGGAAGAAGGTATGTCATGAAATGTTTGTTCCCATCCAAAACTAATCCTTACAAAGAATGTTTGCACCTATGCAAAGTACCATAAGCTACTTCAAAATACACATTGGCATCTTTATGATTATATACACTTTTTTTTTCCATTGTTTCAAAATACACATTTATGATAATATTCACATAGCAAGAACATTGAAAGGCCAGAAACCTTGCTCTCATTCTTCCTAGGCCACTCCTCAAGAGCTCGTATTAGTATTTGTGGGATGTTTACAATAGTTTATCCACTGATGAGAAGGCTCCCCTCATTTTTTAATGGAATAAATTGTCATCTACTATGCTTGAATGTGTAATGTGATGTAACACATTCAATGTCACAAGGCATAGTTTGAGAGAAGAATTTTGAGACTTGATATCCATAGAGTCCAACTTCTTGCAACACAAAATGCAGAACCAACATTCAAGGAAGGTGATTTCAATATTGTTATTGCTAACTGAGCACTCATGCTATCTCCCAGTTTTCTTCCAGCTAACCGGTTATATGAGTGATTATTTCTCATTAAGGCTTAAGCATATTTGGAAGTGGTTTTTTATCAGATATTGTAGTTGCAAGTTGCACTTCGGATCACCAAAGACTTCACAAAACCTTCTGCACAACCACCACAACACCGCACGGCTATTGTTGGGCCTTCGCAGTGATGCGGGGAAAGCCAACTACAATATTTGATAAAAAAGCACTTCCAAATATGCTTATGCCTTAATGAGAAATAATCATTCATATAACCGATTAGTTGGAAGAAAATTGGGAGATAGCATGAGTGCTCAGTTAGCAATAACAATATTGAAAGCACCTTCCTTGAATGTTGGTTCTTGATTTTGCGTTGCAAGAAGTTGGACTCCATGGATATCAAGTCTCAAAATTCTGCTCTCAAATTTTAATGGATTCTTAGTTTAGTTTATATTGGATGATCTTATTGGGAATAATGTTTAGTGGCTTGATACACTTTGAATCTTCATGGATCAAGTGTAGCCAGCCTATACTAAGTCATTGGTCACATTTTGGTGCTAGAAGGACATGAACTAACCAATTTGACAAAATTCTTGTTAAATCTCCATTTTGTTTGTGTTTTCAAGTACAATGATGCTATTGATTATTCACCGACACATTTGATGACGTGTCACTATACAATGATGTGCTTGAGTTTTTTTATTTTAGCAACACAATTAATTTAGCTACACATTAAATTTTTTCACCACATATTAAAATAGTGACGCTAACATTATTTTTCATCACACCCTAATTTTTTATTTAGCAATGCAATTGATATAGCGACGCATTTGACGTTACTATTTTCTGCAGACTGATGCCATCAATTTTTTAGTATAGCGACACACTTGCTATATAGCAATGCTATTGATGAAATTCAATGGTGTAATTAACTTTAGCATTGTGATTTACTGGCTAACTGGTTTTGCAGTTTGGACAATAAAATTCGAAGTGAAGGAGCATATCATTGTTTAATTTTATAATTGTAACAAGTGTTTTGACACTCATGGGGAAATTACAACCGATTTACGATGCTTTATTTTACGTTTTAGGACCAAAATAATTTCCTTTGGGTTTAAAATGAACATTCAAATTGGTTAAAACTGAACCCTCAAATCATTATGCTTGTTGGTTTAAAATTGAACAACACAACTTCCACACTTCAAATTCGTGCTTAAAATGAACTCATTTTTCTATTATGGATTAAAATGAACATGTGTCTAAATTTCTTAAGTATGCTTGTTGTGCGTATCCAATCCCCTTGCGCTTCATGTGATCTTGGGTGAAGAGAAACACACAAGTATACATTTTCTTCTTGGAAGCGCTTATCCTCTCCCCTTGTTCCTATTGGCAATCTTGGGTGACGAAAAGCATTTTACACTTCAAACATATGTTACCTTTATAAAGGCATACCTCCCAACTTCAGAGAGGGAATGAACCAAGTGGTGCTTTCACTTCGGTCTGCTATATAAATACGTGGTGTGATGAAAGTCATTATCCAGCTAGTGTAGTTACAATATACCGACGATTGTCTCCTCTAGTATCTATGTGATACGTCAAAACCCTTAGATGTTTCTAAGGGATGGGAGGCCTCTTAATTGAGCGAATTCACCACATGTATAGCACTAGTTCATCCCAAAAGTTTGAATTACAAACCATGTTATTAGTGGAGCTCGTCATTTCCACTAAAGTGTATTTTAAGGTAATGCATTGGAGTAGCACCACTCCAAGAAGTTACTTATCATATCCTACTTTTTATTGAGTAAATAAAGAAAATGGGAAAGGGACTCCTTTGCTTGGCATGTCAAGACATTACATTTCCTTGACATAGGCTATTTTTCCATTTCATCTTCACGGATTAATCATCTCTTAGGGGATGATGGTAAGCCTACTAATAAATACACACCTATCTAGGATTTTTCATGCTTGTGAGTCAGTTTAACACTTGCTTGGTTCCAAAACAATTGCAAACAAACATCAACAAGTCTTTTCAAAATTTCAAACCCTTTGTATGGATACCCTTTGACAAAACCTTGATATTGATGCTTTTCCTAAGGATTTATTCTTAGAGACTTCTAAATATTTTAGTTTACATCTCAATCCATACTTCCCAAAGTTAACCTAGGTAACTATGCCCTTAACGTCATCCTTTCCATAAAATGGAATTTGTGAAATTTGTGATGTTTTTGACATAGACATTTAGTTTGAACTTAAGAAAGGCAAGTGTTTGTGGTAAAAAGAAACTCATTAAGCAAGATAAATTGACAAACTGAACCCCACATGACCATTTGGCATCTGATCATTCTAGTTGAACAACCTAACCTTACACCTGCTATAATGCAACCAAAATTTGAATTAATTAAGGGAGAACAAATAGATTTAATTAGTAGTTTGGGAAGCTTCACTTTTGAAACAAAGGAAACACCCATCCAGTGGAGAAACATAGCATACATCTTAGATGAACAAGAGGAAAAGGCCAATATTGTGGCCGAAAGGCCCATATTACCACCCCTCGCATGGCAATAAATATCCTCTTTTCCATAATCTTGTGCTTCTCCAAATGATCTCTCACAAAATCAAAATCCCCAAGAGAAGGCCTACATTCCATCACTTAAAACTTAGGCATCATATTCAAAAAGCTGTCAAGAGACACCTTGTGAGTCTTTACTACAATAGGAACATTTTGGTAAGGAATTTTTATAGACACATTTCAATGAATGATCTAGACATGTATGCTCAATATGAACCCCTCATTTAAGTCAACATTGGTCTTTTGGATTGAGTTACTTCTAGGGTCAAGCATCTCTTTCACTACCTTGGTCTTGTAAAACAAAATGTTCACTCTAGGTCAACATTGGGTCAAACATTTCATCCACCCCTTATCAAAATCCAAACTTCACCTCACCAAACTTTGCAAAAATTTTGAACACACCAACACTTTTGGACTTAGAGATCTATCAACCCAAGCCCTAAATTAGCTACTTCATATGTGAAATGAATCCTTTTCCATGCACTTAGTTAAGGTAGTTATCATCTTTGAACTCATTTATCTTAAAGGTCACAAGTCTACCCTAAAGATTCACAAGTTCGTTAACATCTTTTATTTGAACATCAAAAATCAAAATCTAAGTTGAAAGTGTTGTCCCAAAACAATTGTAAAGATCACTCCCCATATCATCCACCTTTTCATCTCCCATTACCATCATTGGTCTAAAAAGACATAGAGTGTCCCTTTTACCAAGATTTGAGTCAACTAGAGAGTTTAAACATTACAAATCTCAACACAACTCTCCCATAGGTGACCCAAAATTTATGGTAAAGACAAGATCACAATACAAGAGAATTATGGATAAAATCAAAGTCACATTCACCTCAAGTGATCCCAATCCTCAAGAATATGATCCAAGAATTCAAGTTACCCCATCACAACAACTTTTGTCTCCATCAGGACCTTATGAGATAGAAGACGTTACAAACAACCTATTTGGACTTACTAAGGAAGAAATCATGGAGATTACACCAACCTCATCTAATGGCCACAATTTCATCATAGCCGCCACTAAGTACTTTACCAAATGTCTTGAATCCATCCCTATGACCTACATAACGGGGAAGCAAATTACTAAGTTTATCCTGAATTATCTTATCTGTCACTACAGTGTTCCACAAGCCCTTAGCTCAAACAACGGAAAACCATTCAAGAATAAATATGTGAAAGAGCTATGCCAAATAATCAACATCCATCATCGATTCTCTACCCTATATTACCCCCAGGGCAATAGTCAAGTTGAGGCTACAAACAAAACTATTCTAAAAATCCTAAAGAAAACAGTTAATGAAGCTGGCCATGACTGGCATTTGTAGCTAAATCCCACCCTCTGGGCCTATTGAACTAGTATCTATACACCTATTGGTGCAACCCCATTCTCCTTAATATATGGATCATAAGCCATCTTTCTTATTGAGGTCGAGCTTCCATCACTGCAAGTGTCATTATAGAACCTATTCACTAATGAAGAGTACAAAGTATCTCAACTAAATGAGATGGAATTCTTGGATGAGTGTCATCTTGATTCCCTTAATCACTTGCAAGTATATCAAAACCGACTAAAACAGAGCTATAACAAGAAGATCAAGTGTTGGTTTTTCCAAGTAGGGGATCTCATCCTAAAATAGAATTATAAAAATCTTCTAAATTAGAGTAGTAAACGAAAGCTTGAGCCTAACTGGTTAGGTCCATTTGTCATCACAACAAGCTATGGATTAGGAGCGTACCAACTATCAACATTTGAAGGTGAACCCTTGCAGGAACCAACCAATAGTCTACTTCTTAAAAAAAAATTACGCCTAGTCTTGAAGGGTGTAAATTTGAAAATACAAAAAAATTAAAAAAAAGATCAAAAATTCAAAAAATAAGAAAAAGGATTGAAGACAATAAAGGAAAACAATCATCCTCTAGCAAAAACCACTTTCATGGCACTTTGGCCAAGTACCTTGGTTAAATATGGAAAACAGGCACCTTGTGTAAATAAAGCACCTCCATCTATTATTTGGCTCTTTATCATATCATTCTTTGCATCGCATCCATCCAGCACTCCATTCATCCTATTTATTCCATCACCCATTTGCATTTGTGTCATAACTTGATATTGTGAAGTATCATATCCCCTTTAGTACTACTTGGCATATTCCTAAGGTCAGTTTGTCTTGCCTATATTGAGGTAGTCTATTACATCATGCTAGGGGAAATTCGTTATGGATCAGACCAGGTTCTTGTATATCTTAAGGTTATTGGAAATATCATTGAAAACCCCAAAAAATATTCATAGAAAGTTCATCAGAAAATCCAAAAACACTTGGAAAATATAGAAAATCCAAAAACACCAAAAATCCTGTACAATTAAAATCCAAAAACATTCAAAAATTGTAAAGTCAAAATCCCAAAACATCTAGAACAAATCAAAATCCCTAAAAAGGTCAAAACATCGAAAATCCAAAAATAGAACCACATCGAACTACGAGTCTCTGAGCTTGAACATAGGAAAGGCCATCATTGATGTGCCCTCAAGACACCCTAGGTCAGTCCTTTAAAAGTTCGTCCTAATAAACTGACAATCCATCAATTATTCATTTCTCATCGTTAATAAGTTAAGTTAGTTAAACTATGTGGTCTTTGCATGTATAACGTAGGCAAGGATCATCTTGATAAGCCCTTGAGTCTCCTAGGATAGTATTTTAGGTTAGGTTCTTGGTTGGAAAACTTTGAAAACACAAAAAAATCCAAATATCTAAAAACACAAAAATATTTAAAAACTAGAAAACCCCAAAACATTGGAAAACTTGAAAAACCCTAAACAACCTCAAATAATTCAAAAACAAAAACATTCACATAAACTTTCAAAAAGACCAAAAATAGCCTCAAAACATTTTCAAAAGGCCAAAAACAGTGAAATGTTCCAGAAAATCCAAAACCATCCATCCCATCTAGCTTTCACCCGCAATAAACCTTCATCCATAATAAATTGACCATCACCTTCAACCTTTGGTGAAACAAGTAGAAAGAAAGTATCACAAGTCATAAAGTGAGAACCTAAGTGTTAAAAATCTAAAGTCTAATCATAGGTAAACGATTCGGTGAAGTTTGTATCAATGACTTATCACACACCTTATCCTAATCAAACCATTTGATCAACATGTCCTAAGATGAATCCTTCCTGCGATGGACATCAACATCAAAAATCACCTTAGCTACATTAAACTGGCAAGAGATATAGATAACACTGACTATTTGTCTTTGATCTTTTCTTCTAATTTGTCTTAATGACCCATTTTGAGGACCTCTCGATGATGTCTCAATGATTTAGAGAGAAAGCAATGGGGCATCGATCATTATCTTTCATTTGTTTTGCTTGTGGGTATTCTTGTAAAATAATCTTGGCACATACTTGCTTAGTTGTGTGTAGGGAGGTTGTTTGGAGTAGATTGTTGACAATTGCGTATTCTTTGGTCCAAGGTATTCTAAACTTCTAATCTACATTCTGACAAGGTTTCTATATGTCAAGGTGGGAACAAGAACTATCCTATCTATTTGCATAGTCAAAGTCCATTACACTTGATACAATGCCATCTTGGTTTTCAATACCTTGATGCATCATGTCTATGTGTTATGTCAAACATAAGGAATGACAAAAAATCCCAATCCCAAGATATGACAAAAATCATCATCATCTCTCTTCACCATATCTAATAAAGTCTCAGTGGATCATAGACTTGTTGGACTTTTTGAATCAATCTTTAGAATCAATGGTCAAATCATTCATCTCATTCTTCTATCTTCTTTCCATTCTAACCTAGTATCACGATAGTCAACAAAAACATCATCATGCATCCGTGCCACATCCACAAAATCATCAGCATACATACATCTCACATCATCACAACATATCATTATAAATGAAAACATAATTCATTGCATCATCATTATCATTTAAGTTGTTTTGAATAAAACATCTTAATACATTGCATTACCATTCATCGCATCCATATCATAATAACATACATACTATAAGCATTATCCATATATACATCCATATGCATACATCATTATCATTTAAGTTGTTTTGAATAAAGCATCTTGATACATTGCATTACCATTCATCGCATCCATATCCTAATAGCATACATACTGTAAGCATTATCCATATATACATCCATATGCATACATCATCACATCATAAATTGCATAGAAAAGTACATAAAATGCATCCATATCATCTTGCATAAGCATAACATTTGCATATCACACCATCCATCCCATAACATATCATAAAAATACTGAAAAAGAATATAACATATCCATTGCATTGTATTACATCACACCCCATATACATCACATCATAGATCAACATCACATATCACATAAATAAAAGAAGTGCATCCATTACATTGCATCCATACATTCATAAAGCATGAAATAAAAGCACATTACATATTGAATATGAATCATCTCATATATATATATATATATAAAATGATGATTGTCATGGTACAATATCTAAGTCAGTGTATGAATATCAAATTAAAAATACAATATCCACGAGGCTATTAAAAAGGAGTCAATGAATGTATATCTATATAAATGAATCATACAATAATAAAAAAGTGTCTACACAAGCAGGCTAGCCCTGGTGACTACTCGACTCACCCCTAACTGATGGTTGATCCTCAAATCTAGGTGGTACTCCACCCCACTGTGAAAAAACAAGTTGTCTCATCACCTAGGGAGCATCTCTATGGTAATGCATGTGGTAGTGAGAAGCCTTTGTCACTGCCTCTCTATATAAACGGGCAGACACTGTCTGTCCTTGTGAAGCTGTAGTCACCGCCTCCAATTGTTGTCTCTACCCAATCTTTTGGGCTAATTATAAGTCCAGTTTCTGCCACAAATGAACCTCCTGATCTCTTTGACTTGTCATGGCCTGAAGCTGCTACTATAGCTGATCCCGCTTCGCCTGTAGCCGATCCCTCTCAGCTGTAATGACCTGTATCTGTGCCTATAACTGGGCATCTAGTTGTACGAGTGGAAGAGGCAGTGTTGCAGCTAGAACTTGTCCATCATGCCCATCCTACTACCTTGGCACCTATGCTTGATCTGGTTGCTATTGGTGCGCATCACCTGGCACCTGTACCCTATCCTAATCCTGATCATGTCTACCTCTACCTCTCCCTTTTCCTCCAGGGTATCCCCCCACTGGTTCTGTCAGGCGAGTGGGTGGCTTGAACCATGCATCATAGGCTGAAGTCGTGCCTACATTTGGGAGGCCCTGGTCATAAGCCCATGGTTGGGTGACAAGCTGTCTGAACCCATCGATCACCACAATGAAGTCAAATTGTGCTCCCCACTATACCTCCCTCTGGGACCTCATGAAAATTATAGTGTAATCATTGACGGGCACATCCTAAACCTCGCCAAACCGATGGGCCACACATTTTGGAAGGTACCTCTCTAGCATAGTGTGCTCCCTCCCTTGGAGGTAGTGAGTCTGTCTAGAAAAATCAAGTTGTTGCCAATCATCATACCATGTAGGATGTTGTAGCCATGGCCTTCATCTGAACACAGTCATGTCATCAATGACACAACGCTAATAAGATAGCCTTGTTAGCCCGATGTGCTGAAGTTTCATCAAAACCCTGTATCTAAAGATGATAGGCTCATCCTCACGAATTTCTACCAAAATGACCAAGGGCCTCAACATTGTAATGTGCTCGTATGTCGATATGTGAAGTAGAGTCACACCTGCTCCGATGCTCCTGCCCTCACGGTAGATGACCTCATGCATGTCATGATACAATGAAGCCAAAAGAACTGGACCCCAAGCATACATCACACACCTCCTGATCATGCCCCATCGGTATGGGGAAATATCTCTGGAGATCAATGCAACTACAAACAATCTGAAGATGGGCACTCAATCCTGATATACATAAAGGTCTATCTGAGAGCTCACTAGAATGAGCTAACACTTGTGTAGAAGGGAGAGACATGTCATTTGGTTCATATATGGCATGCTCTCCATGAATAGGCAATTGTAATATGTGCCACATGTCCTCCAATGTCACGGTGGCCTCACCAGTGAGCAGGTGAAATGAAGAGGTCTTGCTATGCCACCTCTCGATCAAGGTTGTCATCATAGCAAGTTGTGTTCAAACCTTGGGCAAGAAAGCAATAAAACCTAACCCCAACATACCTAGCTACTCTACCTTCAAGTCATCAAAATATCATGATGCTGCCATAATGTTTGATCAATGCTCTTGCGACATCAATGACGAAGGATCCTCATGCACGCATCGTGCACACAACATCAATTTGCTAAAAAATTCAAAAAACTGATTAAAATTTGAGACTTTGCATCCAAAACATCAAAAGCATCACTAAAATCAATAGTGTTTCTCTTCCAGGGGTGTGTTGCTGCATCCATTTCAGGGTGTGTCACTATTTTGATGATGTGCATCACTACACTCAATAGAGAATCGGTATTACTATGCATCGCTATAGCTAAAAATCATGGTGCATTGCCATTTGGAAGGTGTGTCGCCCACCGCTTTCAAATGACGTTGAACTAAAAAATCATATGCGTTGCTCTATTAACCTAGCGACCCCCAAATCAAATGCATCACCCAATCAAAAAGTTGGGGTGCGTTGCTATAAAATCAATAGTGACGCTTCTGACACATCAATAGTGTTGCTATACAACAATGCGCCTAAGGACCCAACTTTGACCCCCTATTAATTGCACCTAAAAACAAAAATCAAGGCAAGTTTCGAATCACATATTGGGGTCCTGTGTCTGCTTGCCACTAGTACTCTCAAACTCGCTCCAAAAGGTGCAGAGGAAGCACTCATTGTGCCATTTTGTCGAGAGGTCAAAGCTCAAAATGCAACAAATCTCTAAGGTGTGAATGCACAAATGAATTGAAAGTGACCCTTCATCACCTATTTAAACCTAGAAAATTAGGGTTTTTTTCCCTAATTTCAACCAAAAGCTAGGGTTTTGACCTGTTTTACCTATCTCCACTGTATGCATTCTATTTTGAGTCATTTTTCGTTTCTGAGGCCATTTTTGGCATCACGGGGCTTGTTTTAGCACCTGCACCTATATTCAACCTTTGTCAAGAAATCAACCCAAAATTCAAAATTTTTGCCCAATTTCTCAAGGGGGTAGGGTACCAGCTTATTCCTTCCACTGAGGCAATGTTAGGGCATCCAAAAAATTAAAAATAAAATAAAATAATTTTTTGATATGAGCAATAGTTTTAATTCGAAAAGCGTCAGTCTTTGAACCAATGTAATAGATACCTCACTTCAAAGAGGGACAAAATGTAGACACTTAAAAATGTCTTGAATGATATCATGCACTCGAAGCTGATATACTGACATCATTTCCTCCTAAAAAGTCCATCCTCTTTTTGTTTAATTGATTAAATTTGCATCACTATTTAATTAATTGCATGGTTTTCATTTATTTACCTAATTGACCTAATTAGGTTAATTCACCCATTTCATACTAACACGTTGTCCTATTAAATTGGATAAATCAATTTGTCTAATTTAAATCCCTAAGTCCTATATTTAATTAAATATCATATCATTTTCCCCTCCTTTTCGTTAATTAAATTAATTATTTAATGAATATCCTAATTCCCCTAATTTGCATAATTGAAACTTTATTTAATTATCAAATTACTAATTAAATCTAATCTACCCACTTGCAAATGAATATTCCTCCTTTGCACATTCCTCTAAAAAGGGAATATTCCCATGGAATATTCCTTTGGACAATTAAATTTAGTTTTAATTAACTAAATATCTAATTTCTCTCACCCATGAGAATATTCTCTTTCTTCACTCATTTGAAAAAAGGGAAATATTCCTTTTTTGCAACAAACGTTCAACAAGACTTCTTTCTTGTGCAAGTTTTGAAAGTGTGTTTGTTTGGAAGAATATGAACCCTTGATTCTTTTCTTGATCCTTGATCCATGCCTCCATCTTCCTTCCATTCTAACTGTTGATTGATACTTTTGATCTTGGCCATCAATTTCATTTTACCTATTTTATAA
The DNA here is from genome assembly GCA_007258455.2 of Sequoia sempervirens. Lineage (NCBI taxonomy): Eukaryota > Viridiplantae > Streptophyta > Pinopsida > Cupressales > Cupressaceae > Sequoia > Sequoia sempervirens. The sequence continues at coordinate 4,256 of VDFB02020531.1, read as the reverse complement.
ATAAAGCTTACCTCTATTGAATAGGGATCCATCTTTTAATAGTAAACTCATGCTGTTAAAATCACTTTCACTTGCACTTGTATTTAGCACTTATTTAGCATCCTTTTAGCTTAATTTACTTGCATCATTAGCTTAGCTTCCATTAATGGGTAAAAGCACAAAGTTGTGTCACACTTTCAACCAACTTATCAGCACAACTGAATTTAAGTATTTCTAACTAAAAATCAATTTTGGTCAAACATATGATCTAGTAAGAGTCATTCTAGCTAAGTTATATGCTTCCACAACTTTTTCAACTAAAATTGTTGGCTAAAAATGTATGGAGCATCACTTTGAGTCCAATTTACCAAAAAAATTAAATTATTTGAAAAAGCAGAGGTTGATAACTCTTGCTAATATGAAACAACATTTTTTAAAATATAAAATACCATTTTGTAGATCCATAGGGTGTAGTTTTTAATATTTATTTTAATAGTTTAATTATTTTTTTATATTTTATTTTTTTTATTTTTTGCACACTACTAAAGAAAGTAGGTTTTTCATCACAAAATAGAGGGTTGAGATTACTGTGCGGAAAAATACTAAAAATTATTAAAAATATGAAAAAAAAATATGATAGAACAAAAGAATCTCTATTTTAAAGTGGTATATTTATTTTCCATTTGGAATAAATATTTAATATGAAGCTTAGTCTGATGAAAATAGTTGTTTTAATTCATGCATTTTGTATGTTTATTTAGAAATATATTTGTAATTGGAAAAAATATATATGTGCACAAAATTTCAAGTTATAAATACACACAAAAATTTGAAGAAAAAATCTAAAATTTACACTATAAAAAGTTTAAAGTCCCATGCAACTTCATTTTCAGCATTTATAAACCTTTAAATTATAGTTTTAATTTATTAGAAACTAGTTTAAAATAATTTTTATATTTTTTTAAAAATACAAACATAAAATATAATAAAAATGCATATTTTACTATGGTTTACATCATTTCAAAATTCAAAACATATATGCCACTTTTTAGTGATTCAAGTTTAAAAATTGGATCAGCATTGGCTGTTTCCTTTATAAAGCGTGACACAACTTTGTGCTTTTACCCTAATGGCTTCCATGGTAACATAGATGCATACACTTAGCATATTTTGTAATTAGGGTTTTGATCTTTTGAGCTTAAACTCCATTTAGAATAGCTTTGCATACACCCGTATCGATCATCTTATCATTCATCATGTTAATTTAGCATTTAAAATATTTTTATCACACATCTTTCATTGGTTTTGTCGCTTCTCTTCAATATAATCGATTGAAACAAGCTCATTATCCATGGGATTGGAAAAGGGTTGCCATTCCACGTCAATGTGACACCACTCCCCCAATAGGATAAGTTTCAATGGATTAGAATAGGTGTTTTTGAAGCTTCATAATGTAATATGTTAGTTTTAATGGATTCTTAGTTTAGTTTATATTGGATGATCTTATTGGGATTGATGTTTAGTGGCTTGAATATGCTTTGAATCCTCATGGATCAAGTGTAGCTAGCTTATACTCAGTCATCGATCACAGTTATACTATCACATCCCCAATTCTAACTCTTACAAATAAAAGAATGATACAAAGTGAGAATAAATTCATACATGTAAGATTGAGAGTAATGGAAGAACAAACTAACCATGCATCTAATTGAGTTGATTGCAAATGATCAAGGGTGTGTGTGCAATGAAGCAAAAAATGCATGTTATACTATCATATCCCCAATTCTAACTCTTACAAATAAAATAATGGTACAAACTAAAACAACAGATTCATACATGTAAGATTGAGAGTAATTGAAAAACAAACTAACCATGCATCTAATTGAGTTGATTACAAATGATCAGGGATGTGTGTGCAATGAAATATGCAATGCATGTTATACTACCATATCCCCAATTGTAACTCTTATAACCCTTAGGTGGTCATGTTAACTAATTGAATATATGAATGTATTGACAATAAAAAATCAAACAAAGTGAAACAACATGTTCGAATATGTGAGTGTAATTGGAGAACAAACAAACCATATGTCTTATTATTTTTAATTGTATCTCTACTCAATAATTCTTTAGGGAGAATTGATATTTCAAACACCCTTCTAATGGTAACCTATGTTGCAACTATCCAAAATTCCCTTTAAATTGTGAATTGCAACATAGATCACCATGAAAGCCATTCGAAAAATGAAATCCCCTAAATGCATATCCCCAATTCTAACTCTTACAAAAAAAGAATGATACAAACTAAAATAACAAATTCATATATGTAAGAGTGAGTGTAATTGAAGAAAAAACTAACCATGCATCTAATTGAGTTGATTGCAAATGATCAAGGGTGTTTGTGCAATGAAACAAAGAATCCATGTTATACTATCACATCCCCAATTCTAACTCTTACAAATCAAAGCATGATACAAACTGAAACGACAAATTCATACATGTAAGAGTGCATAATTGAAGAACAAACTAACCATGCATCTAATTGAGTTGATTGCAAATGATCAAGGCTGTGTGTGCAATGAAACAAAAAATGCATGATATACTATCGCATCCCCAATTCTAACTCTTACAATTAAAAAAATGATACAAACTGAAATAATAAATTCATAGATGTAAGAGTGAGTGTAATTGAAGAACAAACTAAACATGCATCTAATTGAGTTGATTACAAATGATCAATCATGTGTGTGCAATGAAACAAAAAATGCATGTTATACTATCATATCCTCAATTCTAACTCTTACAAATAAAAAAAATGATAAAAATTGAAGCAACAAATTCATACATGTAAGATTGAGAGTAATTGAAGAACATACTAACCATGCATCTAATTGAGTAGATTGCAAATGATCAAGGGTGTGTGTGCAATGAAACCAAAAATGCATGATATACTATCATATCCCCAATTCTAACTCTTACAAAACAAAGAATGTTATAAATTGAAACAACAAATTCATACATGTAAGAGTGAAAGTAATTGAAGAACAAACTAACCATGCATCTAATTGAGTTGATTGCAAATGATCAAGGGTGTGTGTGCAATGAAACAAAAAATGCATGGTATACTATCACATCCCCAATTCTAACTTTTACAAATCAAAGAATGATACAAATTGAAACAAAAAATTCATGCATGTAAGATTAAGAGTAATTGGATAGTAATATTTGGAGCCATTTTCTAATACAACATGATTTTTACGAATAACTCGAAACAACCAACTGATATAGCATTATGATATATATAACTTCAACCAACATTTTAATATGAATTGAAACGACTTTTTCATACTTATGAAAGTAATTGAATATAAATTAAAGCATACATCGAATTCATATAAATGTAAATGAACAAGACTATATGAAACATCAATTTCTATATCTCTGCCATATGTAATTGTAATTCTGCAAGTTGCATATTTATATTGACAGTATTGTAACATTATCATACACTCCATAGTTGAGGGTGTCATGCACCTACCTTTTGGCCAAGCATGTCTATGTGTCTAAGAAAATGACTCTAAGTATGTATTATGAATGCCATATTTATGTATGTATGTATGATTGGTATGCATACATACATACATACATCATAGTAATATAATGTATCTATGTTACATATGAATGCCATATGTCTGGGTACTTGCATGACCTACATAAATACATGACTTGCCATATATATATATGTATGTATGTATAGTATACACACATACATACAATACATACATATTATGTATGTATGTGTGTATGCTATACATATACATACATACATATGGTAGGTCATATGTATGTATGTATGTGTATGTATCATATACACACACATACATACATAATAAGTTATGTATGTATGTATGTATGTGTGATACGATACATACATAATATTATAATATTTATTATAATATTAATTTGTTAAGTATTATATTAATATGTTATTAATAATATTAAAATGTTATGTAAATTAAAGAACTGAAATGATTACCAAATTTAGATAAGTGAAATGATTACTAATTTTACAATGAAAATCCTATAAATGCATATAAAATCTTCACACAAATTCAACCATTCCGACAGAGATGAATGTACTATGGACATAGCTAAGAGGACGATGTGGGAGTGGGTATTCTTGAGTGAGGGGTTCATGACAACAGAGGAAATAGTCATCCAAAATATAGGTGCATGAAACCCTTAATAGTCTAGCTGTTGAAACCCAAAAATGGTAT
>VDFB02020530.1:0-12465 GCA_007258455.2 Sequoia sempervirens | reverse complement strand
TCTTGACCATTGAATTCTCTAGAGAATTCAAGATCCTCTATAAATACCCCCTCCTCAAGGGCATTTCCACAACACTTTAGATTTGAGCACCCTTATGCTGTTATTTTGCATTCTCAACACTTTTCACTTCCATACCTACATGCTGTCCATTTGAATCCTCAAGCATTTGCAATCAACTAATCATCTTTGCTAGTCATCTTGCCTATAGAATCTGGCATTTTAGTCATTCAATCTACCATCTAAGGAGCACACAAGCTATTCAAATCGACGGCTAATCAAGGAGCAACCAACAATAAGGAAGGTGATATTGTCCTATTTTGTTTATCTATTTCCTTTCTTATTCTAACTCTCTTTTGGCTAATCTTGAGGTGTCCTTGGTGTTTTGTCTTTCATGTTTCTTAGTTAGATTCACACATTTAGAGTAGCATAAAATATCGAGGTATACAGTTGCGACTTATGTTCTTCTCAAGACATCTATGCAGAAGCGAGCAAGAGGGCATGATTTACCATTGAAGAAAGGGATAAAAGCAGAATGACTATTAGACAAGATCATTTAATTGATCTTTGAATTCGATTGATCATTACAAACAGATTAAGACTAGCCAATCTTTGGACAGGGTCGTTTTCATGAACTAGTAATAAATTGCAGAAACATATCATGATAGATAAGAAAGATGAGCGTAAAGCATTGATAATCATGAATGACCTCGAAGCGAGCACAAAAAGAAATAGGAAGGAAGGAAAAGGTGGAGTTGAAGGAAGAAGCATCCAATTGAATAAATATAGATATGTTTTAGAATACAATTGATTCAGGTTCAAAACTAGCCATTATTTAAAGGAATCGACCTGAATTAATGGAGAATATAATGATCAACTTGTTATTTTCACAAGCTCGACAAGGCTCTACAGTTAATACGTCACAGGTTATATTGCATAAGAATCCAACTCTAGGTTGATAACAAAGGAAACTTAATTTCATTCTAATTATCCTCGAGACGGTAAAGACATATTTTCAGGTAAATTGACAACTTCAGAAGTCTAAAAATGAAAGTTATGCTACGTATGATTAACCATGCCAACGATATTGACCGCAAGCATGACAATATTGATGAGGTAATAGACTAGATACTCATCCTCTTCGAGGATGATAGTTAGGGTGGGGGACCATATGTTATCTCCAAAAAACTGTTCCATTGGGTTTAAGGTACGCTCATACCTGCCATTTCAGGTGGAGTCGATGCCTAGTACCTGCAACCTACAACACACAAAATAGTCGAGCATATATGTAATCATACAATCAGGCACATCGTGAAAGGAATTTGCAGTGTAGCAGGGTACTCACAAGTGAGTAATGCAACAATGTCCCCTTCACCCACACACATCAAACAAGTAACCACATCAACTCATAAACCATCAGCTACATAACAATCAAAATGATGATCACATAATGGTCATGATAAAATAATCACATACTAATCATAACAATGCATCTAACATCATGTATTGTATCATAAAACAGATCATTTGCTTAACATCATTAGCACATACCTTTAATTATCCCTATTATTTTTCCTTCACCTCCAAGTTCCAAGGTCAACTACCTGCACATCCACGGTGATAATGGAGGGGCACTACAGGTTACAAAATCATCACAATGGTCATGTAGTCATTATGGTGGTCACTTAAGGGCAATGGAAATTTCAAAAGTGTTTTTGAGAATCACATAACCATCATGGTGATTTCCAACCTGTTGCAATAGTTTCAAATTAACCCCTCTATGAAAATAATGATTTCACCACAATACATGAAAATATGAATTTTGAATTTTTGAGCTCCTTGTCTCTTTTTGCTTTGTTTGTTAAACTTTTAAATTTTATTTATGTATGTATATTTTTTATTTATGTATGCATATATTTTATTTATGTATGATATATATTTTATTTGTGTATATATATATATATATATATTATTTATGTACATATATTTTATTATGTATGTATATATATTAGATTGCAGGAATTGGACAACCCCCTATAAATTGTAGTGCGCTTGGTAAAAAAAATTCACGTGACCGGTGATGTTGGCGCAACACCTCTAGTACCAAGGGGACAGGGGTAGACTAGACCTCGTGATGTATGTATATATATTTTATTTATGTATGTATATATAATTTATTTATATATTTTTATTTATATATATATATATATATAATTTATGTATTTATAGATATCTTTTATGTATGTATATATATTTACGTCGAGAGGCGTAACTACAATGGCAGCACGAAGTGGAATGTGAGTGTGTTAACAAAAATAAATTAAAATAGAGTAAGTTGTTGACACATTAAAATTAAGATATATTAAGATGTCGACATATATTAAATTAATAATGAAAAAACACATGAATCGGTGCCAACCACATGGAGAGCGAAAGAAAAAGAAAAGAATAATTTCAAATTGAGAAAAAATCTAAGAAGAAGGTACAACAATAATTTTAGGAAGAAATTAAGTGATAATGAGACAAAAAAATACAAGTTTGTATATTTTAATACTTTTAAAATAATTCTTATCAATATTTTTATTATTAAAAATAAATCTAAAATGTAATTAATAAATAAAATTTTACTTTGAAAATAATATTTTTTAAAAATTATTTTTAATGGGAAAAAAGTAAATTTTAATATGCAATTTATAAATAAAATTTTACTTCTATTTTATTATGAAAATATTATTTGTTAGAAAATGATTGCATATATTTTGTTTTTGAATAGGTTTTTAAAGACACATTTTTTAATTAAGAGGATTAAATTATAAATTATATATTATAAACAAATCAGATTTATCAATTAATTTCTCTTCATTTTGTCATATATTTTTTTTAATAAAATTAGTGTATAATAAAATTACATAGTGCTTCCACCCGATATCTATTGGCATCTTTTAGATAGATGTATTTAAGATATCTATACTAGTCTATTTATATATATGTATATATTTAATTTACATATATATATATATATATATATATATATATTTTAGTTATATATGTATGTATTTAATTTACGTATGTATATATATATTTTAGTTATGAATGCATATTTTGTTTATGTATATTTATTATATTTTATTTATGGATGCACATTTCGTTTATATATATGTATTATATTTTATTAATGTATGTATATATATTTTATTTATTTATGTATATATTTTATTTATATATGCATATTTTATTTATGTACATGTATTTTATCTATATATATGTGGAATATATATATAGAATATACCAACCAAAACACATAAGTCTAAATAGTAGGCTTTAAATACAAATAAGAATGGATCATGGTGATGCAATGTCAGGTATAGTATAGTAACCTAGCTTTATTGCTACGCATAAACCATGCATGGAAATGAGAATGCTAAGTAGATTATTAAATGTGTAAACCATATGTTGATCTGGTCTTTTAAACTACAACCAAATAAATAGGGGCTCGTGATGTTTTGTGTGGCACCAATATAGGAATAGTGCAAACCTATTAGAATTCTATTCCGCAAGATATATTCCAGCGTATAATGCAAATTAGAAAGAGAGATATAGTTAAGAGTGAAGCTAGCTAAAAAGAGTTGACCTGTAGAAACATTAACCTTGTATTTTTGAGTATTATTCTTATTGTCCATTAAGAAGAGTGACTCGTTCCTTGAGGTGTAAGCTAGTTGTGGACGTGTTTACTAATCTTGATGATTTTAGTTGTCACCACTCTTTTGCTCGGCTGAGTTGATAGGAAGGTGGAAATCTCATGAGCTTATTTGTAGCCATGGAGTGCTCAAGTTTATGTATAAATAATAGAGCATTCTTCAACTTATGATTCTCACATAAAGCATTCTTATTTTCTAATTTTTTGTGAGTAATATTGCTACATTTCTAAGTTTAGTGCTATGAGGATTTGAGAGAGAATTATTGAGTTAAAATATCTACATAGTGAGAGATTGCTAAGAGAAAAGATAGAGGATAGTGAATGTTGTTTACTAAAGGAGTTGCAAACTGTTTGTGAGAAGGTTGAGCTAGGAATCCAGGATTATCAAGTGGAGCTTGCTTATTACAAACATACTAGTTTATATTCTTTATATATTTTATGTTGGAAAAGATTGCATGATTTTATATACTTCTTGGCCAATAGAACCAGGGCAAACGCAAACATGTCTTCCTACTTTATGGCATTACTTTTGGACTTGAATATCCTCAAGGTTCATTGTTTGTTGTTGCTACGCCTTGTCTTCAAGGCTGCTATCCTGGTTGATGACTTGGATGTAGTGACTGTGGCGGAGTCGAGAGTCAGAATCCATTGGGCTAATGATATAGAGAAGATGTTTCAACTCGGTGTTGTTGTGGAACGTCAACCCTTCCTATTGAACATGGGTGGTGGCTTAGCTCAACATAGGAGGTTGGCAACGGTCGGGTATAATTTTTGTGACAAATAAACGAGGTGGAGGTGAACTAATTAAAAAGAATTTACGACCCTTTGGAGATGTAAGCGTGTCTCATGAAGAGGAGTGACGACCTGCCTTGGCCAAATAAGTGGAAAATTGGTACTTTAGCCTTTTGAAATAGGGTTATTAGATGCAGGATAATTTTTAGGGTGGATGAATTTGTACTATTTATTCATTCTTAGATTTTGGAAACTATTCTTCTATGTCTCATTTTGAATTATCATTAATATATGTAACCTTTGGCAGGCGAGGATTGGAAGAAAAGGATGGAAGAGAAATTTTGAAGCCGCCCGCGCACAATATGTGTATGCAGATGACTCGATGGAGGAAAAATAAGAGAAGTGTGTAATCCGAAGTGTTGAGATGTGAAGTGCGAAAATGAAAAATGCAATGTGAGCTTTAATGCCCAAGGCTACTAGAAGTAGTGAGCAAAAGGTGTCTACGTTATAAAAAGAGAGTACGAATGTTCTAGTGAAGTAGTGGTGGAACTTTTTTGTTTCTCTAAGATGGATTTCTCATTGTAACAATCTTCCTTCTTTTTCTTTCTAATCTGACAGTGAGCCCTTCTTTTCTCTTTGGGCAGTGAGCTCACCGACAGTGAGCCTATTGTATTCGATGTTGCAATTGCTTTATATTGTGAGCTAATCCTCACCGTGGTTTTTCCCTTATTGGGTTTTTTATGTAAATTTGGTGTTCTCATGTGTTTAGATGTGTTTGTGTTTTTGTTTCTCATGTTTACATTCTGCTAGTGCATGATAAGGGTTTAATGGTTGTTAAGTGTTTATGGACTAATGCAAATTTGAATGTTAATGATGAGGTGAATGTATAGGTGATGAGTTACAATGTCATGAACCAAATCAACAATGCAAACTTCTTCCAGAATTATAAGAAAAACTTTAAACTTTTAGAAGTGGTGCATTTGATATGTGAATTGATGTACATTTAATGTTATTTCCTTAAGTGTCATTAAATAAAAAAATCAAGCCAATTTTTTTCAGAATTTTTTAAATGAATAGATTTCAATTACCAAGATCATGAGCAACTTATATGCTTCAAGATGTGCAAACATAACTGTGAACAATAAGAAAAAGGAAAACAAAGGAAAAATGATCAAGAAAAGCTACCATGTTAGAGAAGATAATTGCAATCCAGGAAATGGATGGTATAAACCTTAAAGTTATGTGTGACTAATTTACTCACACACACACACACATATATATATATATTATATATATATATATATTATTTATGTATATATATATATATTTGATGGGTAAGATACGATTTATATTAGATTTCAAAAAAGATTTTACAAGATTCGAGCCCCTGATTGTGGGTAGTATAGAACAAGTCCCTACACTACAACACTAGCCGTGACCTGCAAATTACGAAAACAACCGCCATACAGACCATACTGGCCAAAATCACCAACCCCCCAGACATCTATATATTGACATTAAACTAAACTAAAACACTATGCCATAGAAAGGCCCCAACCATACATATACCAAAAGCCCCAACCATACATATACCAAAAACCACTACCCCATTACCAGACATTCTTCTACCAGCGAATTCACGAAATTCATGCTTCTATGTTGAGCCCGACACAATAACCAAATGGTAATTTTTCTTCAAAATTTTTGTGCCCGCACTAGCCATCCTTCGATGTTCCACCAAAGCTATACTGCTTAAATCCAAAAGGAAAGGGTAGAATTTCCTCATAGCATCCGGGTTCCCCAACAACCTGAGATCATGAGGTAAAGGGATACCTTTCCCCAAAGAAGTGACTACTAGAGTTTTATCCAAGCCCACCAACAAATCCAACCTAAAGAGATACTTCATAATCACCCTTGAATCCGCCTTCGAAACCCCAACATCTAGAAGACCACCCAAAACATGAGAGGAAATGTAAGAATTCAACCGATAGCCTTTTTCCTCTGCCATGAAACCCTTACCAGCCACACATTTCACCGCTACAAAAGTTAAATAATCTGGATGACGAATTACTCGACTGAGATGAAGCGAGGTAATTGGGCCAAGAAAGGTCACGTGCTACTTTGAACTCCTCAACTGAATAGGTGTTACCATTTCTCCCATCTCCAATTTTGATGCCGAGACCAGGAGAATGAAGCGTCCCATAACACCCACACCTTGTCTCGAGAGCCAGAGGAGACGACAATAAACCAACGCTTAGTGACCTTGGAAAGCCATCTCGTAACCATAAATGATGACCCAGGTGGCGAGCTATAGTAATAAAGGAAGTCAACAACAAGACTTGATAAGATTGCTCACATGAATAAATAAAATGATGACATCAACCTCCCAAGGATACCTCCAGAAACGCCGACGAAGATCACATTCCAACACTGCCCCATTCCAGATCACTCGCCAATGTGTCTGCCACATCCACAATTCACTTGTGGAGTGGCACCCGCCTAGCCTCCCACATCGTATAGCCAAGTCTAATCGGTGTCGTTGTTGATTTCCTTTAAAGATATCCCATCCACCCCAAGATTTGAAAGGATGTCAACTTCTTGATTTCCTTCCCTTAGAACGTGAGTGATTTCATAGTTTTCAAAATTTCTCAACACGGCTAATGTAGCTTTGAGGAGGGCACCAAGTTTCAAGTTTTGGAATCTACCTGAGCATATAAGGCATTAATAACCAGTAACGAGTCTCCCTCGATGATGACATTCCTCAAATTCAGTTCCATGCAAAGTTTAATCCCATAAAAGACCGCTTGAAGTTCTGCCCAATTATTTGTGCCATGCATGAGAGGCAATGCCAACAGACCCACTATAACACCATTCCAATATTTGATAATACACCCAACCCCTGATTGCCCATGATTGCCTCTCGCTACCCCGTCAAAATTTAATTTATACCAACCACGATCCGGGGGATGGCATTTGACATTCTTATGCTCATCCTTGACCACGTTGCCACCCGATCCAAATTGGTGAGAAACTTTCAAACCATCATACAATTTCATTATCTTAGCATCCCAACATGAGAATGTAGTTTTTGGCCTGTAAGCTTGCTCAACCCTTGAATTTATCACCTCAACCACACAAGCCTCATTTTTTTTCAAAAAGGATGGGAGAGACAATGCATTGTCCCTGAAGATTTTGTGATTCCTTTCTTTTCACACTTCCCATAATAAGAAGTGATGGGCATGACTGCTAGAGTCCTGCAAAAACTAAGTTGCTACCCAGCTTCATGGCTATCCATTGAACCAACTCAACAAGTTGCTAGGAGAAGCAATGGAAAGACTTAGCTTCACACATAACCAATTCTAGCAATTGGCCATGAACGAGCAATTAAGGAAGAGGTGATCACTCGCCTCTTTTGCCGATTTGCAAAACACGCACATTGAAGGCCCGCAAAAGCCAAACTTCTTCAGCTTCTTTGCAGTCAACACTCTTCCCTATATTGCATCCCAAGCAAATATTCTAGCCTTGGGGTGAAAAAATTTGTTCCAACACATATCACTAGGGATCGTAGTCACCAGGTCCTGTTGATTAGATAGGATGTTGTAACCATCCTTGGCATAATAAGAGCCCGAGGCAAAACACACCAATGCAAAACAGCCTGCCCACCTATCAAGCAGAGAGAACGCTGCTTAAGAATGTCTTCAAAAGTTTTGACTTTGTTGTCGCATAAACCCAACTAGCTGGGGCACTGCTAATGCCATGACAATGACCCATTTGACTCATCAATGATCAAGTAATCTTTAACCTGGCTTCCCCAAGCTCACTTTGTAGTTTCCTTGACGTTCCTCAAAGCTTCAATGTCCATCAACTTGTTGAGCCACCCCGGAAGTCTTCCTAGAACAACGCTTGGCTACCATCTCTAATATCCCAAGAAAGGAAGTTTGTGATCAACTCCCGACAACTACAAATAAAGTTCCAAACGCGTGAACCTTTGGGCAAAGAGTGGGTCATGAAAAAACTCGTCGATCCATCTTCCAAATACTTTGCTTTTAGAATTTTTACCCACTTCAAGCCTTGCCACACATACATTAACTAGACCAATTTTGCCCCCAAAGCTTTATTCTGAAGAGCCAAGTTTTTTACCTTAGCCCCAGCATCTTCGTGCGACCTACAAATCCTTTCCCACTTGATTAAAGATAACTTCTGGTTTGAACTGCCCTACTAGAAAAACTGCCTCATCTTTTGGTAGATGCTTTCACAAGTTCCCCCAAGGAGAGGAAGTCAAGAAAGCATATAGATTGGAAGAGTCGCCACAATTGAATTAATGAGAGTGAGCCTTCCAGCCCAAGAAAGCCACCGCCCTTTCCAAGAAGACAACCTGTGCTCTAACTTTGACACCAAAAGATCCCACAATTTTCCAGACTGTAATCCTGATGCAAGTGGCAAACCAAGATACTTATAGGGCAGCTTCCCTTTTTTGAACTAAAGGGCTTGCAAGATTTGTTTTTCTAAAGATGGATTAGTAAAGAAGAAAAAAACTTCGGATTTTTTTAGGCTTACCTCCCAACCAGATGCTAGAGAGTACCCTGATAGAATCCTCTTAAAATTCCTCACTTCTGCCGCCCCAACATGTCCAAGGAGCAAGTTATCATCCACAAATTGTTGATGAGTCACTATTGATATACCGCTTGCAATTTGCACCCCTCTCAGCTCCCCTACATTCGCCACCCAAGAGAGAGCCTGACCCAATGCCTTAGTAATGAGGGTGAATAAGAAGGGTGACAAAGGATCACCTTGCCCGAGTCTTTGAGAAGCACCAAAGAAACCATTAGGTGTGCCATTCACTAGGACTAGAAACCTTGGGCAAGCAATCCAGCTAAAAATCTAGTCCACCCAGGAGGAGGAGAAACCAAAAGCTTCCATAATTTTGAATAAGAAACATCAATTTACTTTGTCGTAGGCTTTCTTTATATCCAACTTCAGCAACATAGAAGGGTGACAAGTATTGAGAATCGAGTGAATGGCTTCTTGTGCAATAATTACTCCATCAAAAATTGAGCGCCCAAGAACAAAACCAATTTGTTCCTCTGAAATCAAACCAGGGAGGATCGATTTAAGTTGGTTGGCTATCGATTTAGTAAGAATTTTATAGATTGTGTTACACAGAGAAATGGGGCGAAAGTCTTCCAATCTATCCGACTTCTCCTTATTTGGGATGAGAGCGATGAATGTATTATTGAAATCTTTGAGAATCTGACGATGTCTTAGATTTCTCCAATGACGCAAACATTCAGCCAAATTCCACCAAAGAAGCTGCAGCCGAAACCCACGCATCCCATATTAATCCTTGGTCCTACCACCGTTATACAGCACCTAACTCATCCCTGAAAGCCTTGTCCGGCCTATTCCCCACCCAAGTTTAATCAATCTTAAACGCTTCCCAAAACATCCTGTCGAAGCCAACAACCTTGAAACCATCCCAATCGAATCACATATTTCTGTGGTAATAATACCTTCAGAATTTCTCGGTTAGATCCAAAGACCTTCCATCAGACAATTTTATTTTGGAATTTCTATTGACTTCATGCCTTATTTTAGTGGAGTTATGAAAAAAATTTGTGTTCTTATCCCCTTCACCAAGCCAGAGCTCTTGTGACTTTTGACACCAAAAAACTTCTTTTTTTGCTAGGATATCATTCCAACTTTTCAGGAGATCCTTCTCTTGAAGATACCTTGAGTTATCCATGCCCCATCGAATCACCTCTTTATTCGAGACTTCAAGTTCACCTTCAACGCACTTCTTCTCCTCGAAGATGTTCTTGAAACTTAACTTATTCCACTCCTTTAGTCTCATCCTCACATGTTTTAGCTTTGTTGCCAGGACAAACATTTTTGACCCCACCGCCTCAACCTCCCCCCACCAGTGAGTAATAAGGGACAGGAAGTTTGGGTCTTTCAGCCACATGCACTCAAATTTAAAGGGACATATGATTGGACGAAACTCACCCATGACATCCAGAAGCACAGGAAAATGGTTCAACCTGGAACATGGTAGAATGTTGCACTCCAATGTGAAGGGGAAGGCATCCAAGTTGCCCTTGAAGAGAAATCTATCCAATTTCTCGACAAGTGAACAAAAACTGAGTCGTTTGTTATTCCAAGTGTACCTACCATTAGCCATTGGGATCTCAACTAGCTAATTTTGGCCCACAAAAGCTGTGAAGTCAATCTAGGATTGGAGTATTTGGACCACACCACCCCGCTTGTCCTCCAAGTGTAGAATGGCATTAAAATCTCCCCCAATTATACATGAAACAACACTCACTTCTAAGCATAGGTTCTCAATTTCAGCCCAAACTTGATGCTTCTCCACACATGATGTGGGGCCATACACATTTACCAAAATAAAGTGCAGATTTGAAGAAAAGCATCTGACAAAGCATCCCAACCATCTATTCCCCGCCACCACCCTATCCAAGGAAACCATATTAGGACACCAAAGAGTAAGTAGACCACCTGCCGCACCCACTGCCTCCACCACCTGGAACTTCAAAGAACCCATTTTCTTACCAAAAGCATCCACCCCCTCATAATCAAGCTTTGTTTCCTGAAGCATACAAATCTCTGCTTGTGAAGCAATAATTTGGTGTTTCACCAGGTGTCGTTTCCAGGTAAAGATTTTCATTTTTCTTCAGAAAGGGTTTCTCCCTTCCCTACTTTTATGATCTCCATGATCTTCTTTTGTCCAATAGCCTCTCCATCAATCTTCAAATTTTCCACATTGGCTGTTCTCCCCCTCTTTTTATGCTCTCCACATTCAGGAGAAGTCTTTTCCACCTCTTTTTGAAGAATCCCCAAACCATCTTGACTTGGCAAAGAAACATCACCTTTTGCCACCTCTGGGGCGAAGACAACATCACCCTCAACGACCGTGCCTAACCATTCATCCTCCAGATCTGGGATAGCTTTGAAAGGATAGTTCAAAGCATCCTTGGCTTCTTGGGCTAGTTCCACCAACTCTTTGTTGATCTCAGTCAAGGAGTTAAGGTTCTCCTTCCTAAAGTTATTGTCTATGATGTCCAACACATCACACACTTTGTTGTTGAGAGCATGGTTAATGTCCATGATTAGCTCCTATGGCACCTCAGGCAACACATTCTCAATAGTTCCAAAACCACCAAGAGCCAACCATGTCCCCAAAACCACCAGGAGCAAGGTCTTCAGGCATTGTATCCCAAGTTGACTCATTGTCACGATCAGATGGAACTCCCTAGGATCGCCAACCTAAAGTGCCAATCCAACTTCCCCTTAGTCTAGGTTCAAAGGAAAGAGGTTGCGACAAGACACCCCAATCCTTGTGAATCACCACTTCCTTCCATCTAGGGCTATTGGGAGAATTTTCTACGCAAATGTGCACATATGTACTAATTCCATCCTCTTCTGTCCATTCATCCATGCAAATGTATTTGCCAAGATAGTTGCCTATCTCCTCCAAAATATTAGCTTGCCAAAACTCAAAAGGAAGGTTCAGGAGTTTATACCAATCTTGGATATAAGATATTTGATGCTGATTCAAATCAAAACCTACTTCCCATTTTCTCATGTAAAAGCCATAACCATCCATTAACCAAATTCCTTCCAAGATTTCTGTGCGAACAGAGGAGGAAGGACACATAACCAAGAAGAATCTATTTGCCAAATATTTAAAACTCATTTCCATACCCCAACGCCCATGCCACTAGCGTATCAGGGCATCCCAATTCAAATTTGACCCAAACCATTTTATGATAAGTCTTAGACTCTTCAACCTTTTGATTAAAGGGGCCAAAAACTTGGATCCCAGTACCAAAGTTCGCTAATCCACACGCCCAAACACATCGAAAACACCAGGAGTGAACTTAGGGCTAGACTTCCTACCACGATCGTTGCTCCTTTGGGCGCCAAATTTTGAATTATTTTCCTACCACTGACCTTTGGGAGGATCTCGCTATAAATTCCTGTGGTGATTGCAGTTATAACCAATCGCTGTCGCCTTGACCAAC
>VDFB02020529.1:0-16453 GCA_007258455.2 Sequoia sempervirens | reverse complement strand
GGGGTTATCCGTGAATTGAGCGCTGCTAGATTCCATAATAACAATTTGTTTTAAGTAAAAGAAAACATAAAACCTTTTGTTTAGGGTTGAAAAAGCATCTTAGACAAAAAAAACCAAAATGACACAAACATTTTATTCAACATAATCATAAACCATCCAAAGGTCATTGTAAAGAATATAAATTGATAATATATATTATTGAATTTTAAGTTAGTTTTAATTTTACAAAAAAACTTACCCTTCTAATTTGAAGTGTGGTTTTATCACACATCTATTATATTTTGTGTTGCACTAAAAAGTACAAATTAAAAACACTAACACTATCACATTATGTTATTGCTCCAAATCCAAATACTTTGAAAAAAAAACAAAAGATTTAAACACAAATACAACCTCTAATTAAAGATTACCCTCTTTTAGGCTGTCTTTCCATCTCCAATTCCAAAAGTTTTGATTAGCTATGAAAAAAATTATATGAAAATGGCAATTCATTCAAAGGGCAACCAAGCACCTCAATACATAGTGATAGAGGAGCGCAAATAGCAATCAATATATTAATGAAAAACCTTTCCACAAAAGAGCCACCACTTTGTCATGAATACTAATTTGTAACTCCTCTTCTATCGTAAACGATTCATTGATTTTTTTATGAAATGCCACCAAATGTTCTAAAATTATAATACCTCTTTGTAAAAATCCGCACTCCTATAAAATATTAGTCACAATAGAATTTATTATAAAGAAGCTACCAAGCGTTCTAGAATTATAAAAGTTCTTTCTAAAAATCCACACCCTACAAAATATTATTTATTATTTTATTTGTTGCTTAACCCTAGCCCTTTAATCAAAATACTGGTATATCCTTCTCAGAAAAATAAGGATAAGACGTACATAAACTAATCAATTAAAAAGTGGCATTGCATGCCTTCACACCCATCGACTCTTACGATAGCTTCATTTGTGGTTAGCCTTTGAGGGTTGTATGAGGATAGGACCTACATAAACTCAAATCATTTTAAAGGACGGTATATGCCTTTACACCCTTAGACTCTAAGGTTGGCTTCATTTGTGCTCAGCCTGTTTCTGAACTTATTGCCAGGCATTCTGAATGGAATATGCCTGAAGGCCGAACATGAGGCGAATGATAAATTTATTGCATGTCTAGCCAAGACATCACTGATGTACATAATAGTTTCAAAGATCCTTTAAGCAGGATATGCCAAGGTATTTGAGCTTGAGATCTTTGAATTTTGGGTACAACCATGAGCAGCAGCAACTGGACGGTTAGTATAATTTAAATCTATTAAAAAAGTTGGTCAGAGACAAATCGGCTTATTTGAAGCTGAATTTCAATACAGCCCCTCTTTCCAGAGAAGACCTCTCCTTGAAGACACTTGGATGATTCGGGATAGTTGCAATCTATTCTGGCATACTGTCTGGCTGACAACTGTTTGTCGCGTTCCTCTGGATGTGCAGGTATATAACTACCTTTAATGAAAACTGAAAACTCTTCTTCTCTCATGTTAAAGGAATTGAGGCAAGCAAGAGTTGGCTATGCAAATCAGAGTCGAATTTCTGTTCATGTAAAAGGGTCAACTCTAATGCTAAGAGAATTGAAGAACTTTTAAGCAAGGGTTGGCTATGCAAGCTAAAATTGAATCACATTGCTTGTGCAGCTGTTATGGCCCATCTGTGGTGCTTGTGGGCAGCAAGTAAAAATGATTTGTCCTTAGTGTTCCTGTTCTTTTTTTTTTAGAAGCATGCAGCAGGGTATAGCAAAAGGAGAATGTTAACAAGAGCCTACTGAATCTACTCTGCTGAAAAAATGTAGTATTAATATTTCCAAATCTGCCTTTTCTGTTCCAATCAATCTTCTTGTATGCAGAGCAGCTTTAGGGTTATTTGGATGCAACAAGAGCATGAGCTAAGACAATCAAACGAGCATTTATACACTCCCAAAAACATCAAGAAACTCATTCTCACCCAAACCTCCTAGAAGATGAGCAAACCCTTCTTTTGTTCTGCCTTAACACTTCTGAAAAGAATTTTGAAGAGGAAAATTATGTTCTCACTTCTTTGTAGCTCTTCTTAACTTATTACCATTTTGTTGGCATAGCCAACTGTTTTACTGTTTACATCCATTGTAAAATGCAAAAATATTGATACTAGTGTATTTTGCTATATTTCTCTAGTAGTTGTAACCCAGCTAGCTACAAGTTACAACAGCCAATGGGATTTTTTGGAACTTATGCATGTTATTTCATAATATATCAAGAAAGAAAGATGAACTGTAACTTTATAAAGGAAATACAATGGATCTCAATCTATCTTCCCAACCCCCTCTCTAATAAACACTTAAAAAGAGGTTTTGCATGTGGTCATACCTCCAAGACACACCGGCCCATTGGTTCAGGCAAATTCAGAGATGTTAACATTTCAAAGGAGATATAAATTCAGATAGACGCAGCTTCTGTCATTGATAATGAGAAGAGACTGGAGTAACGGTTGTTTTACCAATATTGCAAGAATTCTCGAGGAAACGTGACTGTCAAACCAAAACACAGCTATACCTATGACATTTGAAGCTATTGCAAATTTCACAGGAAACAATTCATCAATAATTGTAAATGTTAAATCACAAAATTCAAGTGTCAATTCAAATGGAAATATCTTCCTTTATAAATGGTTAACCTGCACAAAAAGAAATATGTAATGTCCCCATTTTGGCTATACGCTCTTCATTTGGATTTAGCCTATTTCTGAGAATCCGTAGGCTACTCAGTTGTGCAAAATTAGGGTTTCCTCTTTCAAATACTGCTCAGTTGGCGTTCAGAGGATGTTGTGCAGACTTACTATTTATAGCAGTTTGCTATTTTTAGCAAGTCTATCTTTTGGTAGTATCTGTCTAGCAACAATTCAATCCTTTGCAGTTCAATGTTCAGTTTGGCTTTCTGTTGTTTTGATGTGAACTTACTATTTATAGCAGTTGGCTATTTTAGTAAGTCTAATTTTGGCAATGGCATCATCAGCAGTTCTGCTCAAGTCATCTTGCTATCCATCAGTTTCAGTATTGGCATTGGTTTTGGTTATCTCCATGGATTGAGTTTTTATACTTAGTCAATTTCATGTTTTTCAGTTGTACCCCATGCCTAGGCTTAATAACTTCATGTTGTTTTAAAGAAGGGTCATTAAGGGGTCATGTTGAGCATTTAATGATTTAATTAAATTCTTTATTGTTGCAATTTGGAGATGAACGCCTAAAAGGAAAGTTGAATAATGTTTTATTATTTCAAAAAGTAAATGCTTAAAGGTGGCGTCCCTCTTGGAAGTTGAAGGGATTCGACTTCTTGGAATCTGGAGTGTTTCATTTGCCAATTGAAACTTATCTATTGCTGTTGTTTAAAGAGCTGATTATCTTTGGAAAAATTATATTGAAATGCTACTGGATTGAATTCAGAACCCGGCTAAGGGGAAGCTTAGCAATTCTACTCCATTCTACGGGCCTGCAACTATGGTTCCCTAGATGGTGGATTGAGAGTGCGCTTCATTCAGAAGTGCATATTGAACATCAACGTTGAAGATTTTGGTAATAATTTCCAGTTTTGTATTTGCTGGTTTGGTTATGGCTGTAGGAGATTTTCATTTACAGCTCTTCGTATGAATTTAAAATCTTTCTGGGTATTTAATCAATGCAATTCCTAGCACTAGGCGCCTCATCTCTCAAGTTTCCAAGTTTTTTAGTGCTGGTTTGAAATTGTTAGAGCAGGTCGACCTCCTTTAGAAGCCGCCCATTTGCTGCTATCTTGTATTGGGAATCGTGCCATGAAGTTGTATGTTTCTTGGAAAGGGATTTGTCACTTGCCTGTGGACACCTAACCTCCATTGCTATTTGGCACTTTGTTTGATAAAGTTTGGAGCTGTTTTGATGAAGATATGACATTGGTTGATCTTCTCCATTGCTGGTTTATGTTACATCTTGCTGGTTATAAGTTTTATAGTTGTTGGTAATGCTATTTCAGTTTGCTGTTTATCATATCAGCTTTTCAGTAGTACAGATTTTGACTTGTAATTTTGTAGTTGGGAAGTTTAGAAGTTGGGGAAATCATCTTTCTTCATTTGCATTGATTATTCAATTGTAACACTTGGTAAATTGCAGATAATTTGCATTGCAAGACTGAGAAAGTACTAATCCAGTCAATAATATTGCTGCATTTACTTTGTGATTCTAAAGCAAACATTAAATTACCCCTGGATGGTTTACCGCCAGTGTGGAGAATAAACTTTGTAACTCTCACTGTACCCATTGAAAAAGTGGAGAATCCCCACTCAAGAGT
This sequence comes from Sequoia sempervirens, assembly GCA_007258455.2. Classification (NCBI taxonomy): domain Eukaryota; kingdom Viridiplantae; phylum Streptophyta; class Pinopsida; order Cupressales; family Cupressaceae; genus Sequoia; species Sequoia sempervirens. The sequence continues at coordinate 12,119 of VDFB02020529.1, read as the reverse complement.
GGATGCCCGCCATAGCGGATGAATTAGTTGAATTGTTTGTAGTATTCCCCCCACTATTTAAGTGGTTGAGTGGAAATCTTTATGGCTGGTTCACCTCCTAAGTTCTTTCAGTTTTGTAATAAGTACTCCGCTATATGTTAGCACCTCGCCTTCAAAAGGATCTTGTGTGCACATTCTTGGCGTTGAGCTATATCTTTTACATTCCAGTTGTAATCAATTTCAATATTGAGTTATTTAGATCCTAGGGATCCTCTAACCATATGCCCGCCCCTCTTCCTTCAGTAGTTTTAGGGCACATTCTTGGTTAGAGTTACTATTCTGCATCGTTTTGGTTTTGGAGCTAACCTTAACGAGTGCGTGTTGTATTGTAATTGATTCTCAAAAAGCAAGAAAAATTAAGGGGCATATTTCAAAATACTTCGGTTTCAAAATTAGTACAAACTCTCAGGGAACTACAAGCACAGCTTATCAAATTTATATTCTACAGAAATGTAATGTTCTATATTAAACAATCAAGAGCCAATGGATTGGATTTTAACACCATTAGCTTGTGCATAAATGTAGAAACCCCTATTCTCATTGTCTGGGAAACTGAATGTTTTTTTGTTTGTTTTGACTTTTGTGAATGTTTTGGAATTTTTGCATGCAATAATAAAGAATGCGATTTTGAAAGAATTGCTTCAAAAATCTATAATAAATTCAATAAGCTGAAACTGACAAATTTGAATCTCCGAATCGATAGCAAATAGTTTTATTACGCTTTCTCGGTGCTTACAATATTCAAACCCTAACATGCAAATAAAAAGGCAAAGCTGATTGCATTAATTAAAAACCTGATTTGCTGATTACAGGCGCTCCAGAATGATGTAGGTTTTGTACGGCCATCATAAATAACTTCTCCCTCCGCCAGATGATTGCAAATGAACCCAGAGGTGTAGGCGCCCCAAATGGTGAAGTCAGAAAGCCAAAAGGTGAGGCGTTTTGCCCAAGACAGAAAAGTACGTCCCTGTACTTGATGGTACAGCTCAGCTGCAGCAAATAAGAATTTCGTACAATTTGCAAATAGATGTCAGATGAAAACTAAACCAGCCGCCAATGATTTTCTCTTCCCCTGCTAATACTGGATTCAACTCTGGACAAATAGATCTTCTGAATAGGCTCTGTAATAACTTCTGGATGAAGCTATCTCTCTAACAGACAATAAATCAGCTGGTATTTCACAGCCTCTGAACTGCAGACACTGAAGATGGCTCGTTCTCCAATGCAAATAGACAACTGAAACCCTTGGCTCTGTTCTCTGAAGGAAGAATTGATCAAAGTCGATTTTCATAACATAATAAAATGAGTTTCTCTCAAAGAAACTTATAATTCCTCAGTTGGGTCGATTTCTCTCAAAAAGCACCATTTAAAAATAAACTTGAAATTTCACTTTTAATTATTCAATAGTTGGATGCCCCTTTTTAATTAAAATAATTAATTAAAAATGGCCCCTTCTTCATGATGGTCGACCCCTTAAAATAATCACTTAAGTTATAATATTAAATAATATTATAACTTTATAATATAAGCTTCAAATCAATTAATATTTATTTTGACAAATAAATCTTAATATCTCTCTCAAAATAAGTCTGATTCACGAACCGTCTGAAGCCAGATGATAAGTGATTGAATCTACATATGACCAAACCGTACTGCTAAAAATAGCAGGGGTGCTCCGCTGAGTGACTCCACTTACTAGAAATAGTAAGTCAAGCAAATGATGTCCAAATGACTCCAAACGAAAGCCAAGCTAAATGATTTTGCCAACTGAAGCCAAGCCAAGCCTAAACCAGACCCTCTATCCACCCTATCAGCCTACGAGGGTCACATAATAGGCTAATCTCAAGAACTGAGAGATGTCAACTGGAAGGGGACATTACAGTCCACTCCTCCTGAAATTGCTTGTCCTCAAGCAATCTCAACTTCGGATGCTACAAAATCTCCTCTCTCCCACGTAGCATCCTCCACTGGTAAATCTCTCCATTTCACCAAATATTCCTTGATAGTCCTCCTGCGCAACTGTCTCTCTCTGTATTCTAGGATCGACTTAGGAACTAAGATCAACTTTCCCTCATTATCTAAGGGAGGTAATACTACTGAAGGTACCACACAGTGTCCCAACGCCTTCTTGAGACGTGACACATGAAAAACATTGTGGACCTTACTATCCGCCGGAAGCTCTAGGTCATAAGCCACCTCTCCAACACGCCTCAGAATCCTGAAAGGACCATAATACCGCGGCTTAAGCTTCTCCGATCCACTCTTCCTAAGAGTAGACTGACGGTAGGGCTGCAGCATGAAATATACCATGTCTCCCACCTCAAAAGATCTCTCTGTCCTCTTCTGATCTGCATACTGCTTCTGCTGATTCTGTGCCTTAGCAATATTTTCCTTAAGAGCCCTCATAGTGTCCTAACTCTCCTGCAATAAATCTCCAGCACTAGGCACTCTATTGTCACTCAATAGCAAATCCAGAAAACTAGGCGCCTCATAACCATACAACGCCATGAAGGGGGATATCTGAATGGTCATGTGAAAAATAGTATTGTAACAATACTCGCATAAATATATCCACTTGACCCACGCCTTTTGCTGCCTTGCAATGTAATTCCTGAGGTAGCCTTCCACCCATTTGTTCACTATTTCCGTCTGACCATCGGTCTGCGGGTGGTAACTGGTGCTCGGTGTAAGCTCAGTCCCACAAAGTCTGAACACCTCCTGCCAGAAGTGACTCAAGAACCGACTATCCATGTCGCTAACTATGCTCCGAGGCAACCCATGTAATCTGAAAACCTCACGGAAGAAAACCTCTGCTACCTGTGTAGCTGTGTAAGTGGTGGTTATTGGAAAGAAGCGGGCATACTTCGTCAACCGATCCACAACTACATATATGCAATCACGTCCCTGGGCTTTAGGCAAGCCCGTAATAAAATCCATCGATAGGCATTCCCACTTCCTATCAGGAATCGGAAGTGGCTGCAACAATCCTGCCGGATACGTGTTCTCCTGCTTGTTCTGTTGACAAACAGGGCACTCACGCACATATTGAAGAACATCTGCCTTAAGACCCTTCCATGTAAACCTTTCCCGAACCTGTCTGTATGTTTTGAAGTACCCGGAATGCCCTGCTGTGGGTACTGTTGTGACCTTTTTCACACATCGCCCCATTCAAAATGGGGACCCCTAATTTTTGCTCCATTCTGGTCTTTTGGCTTTGGTTTTTCTCTCTCTCTCTCTCTCTCTCTCCTTTTTCTGGTCTACCTTTTGGGGGATGTATCCGTCATTGAGCTTAAACACGAAAATTTTGGCCAAGTCTGGAAATTAGGGTTTGAGTCTTCCTGGTTAGTTTGAGGTCGAGTAAGGTGAATAACTTGAAATTTGAGACTAACATTGTTGTTAGTATGCTTCCAGCAGGTTCTCAACAGATTTTCATCGAATTCTGAGGTACTTACTATTTTTAGTAAGTGTGAAATTACAGGCAATTCGTCAGCATTTTTGAGATTCCGACAATCAAACTGCGTTCAGAGCACATCAGGCTGCTCGCATGCAAAATTTGAGCAAAAACAGACAACTTTCTATTTTTAGCAGTCCAGCTTCCGGAGAAAATTTCAGGGCTTAGATGCAGAGTTTTTCTTTGCATGTCTGGATATTCCTTCTGGGTTTTTCGAGACCTTCGCGATGATGTAACATGCAAAACAAGACGACAACTTTCAGAATTCAGTCTTCCGAGGCTATTTTTAGGGTTTGCATGTCAGGGTTTCTTTTGCATGTCGGATGATTCCTGGTGGGTTTTTCAAGAGCTTCGCAGTGGTATGACATGCAAATGGAGATAATCACTCAGTAAGGAACTTACTATTTTTAGCAGGTGCGTCCCGACAGCCGCTTCCCAGCAGTTCAGAATCACGCGCTGATCGCAATGCAGCAGAAACGAAGACAAACAAAGATCATTTGATACGCATGCAGAGCAAATTAGGGTTTCCAGCTTCGGGACCTGAAAAGAGGGGCAAAAAGTCAGAATTTTCGAAAATCGGTGTAAACCACCGCGATCAGCATCCTTCAGTCTATCTGCTGGTAAAATTTCAACTCAAACGGAGCACTTACTATTTATAGTAAGTCAATTTGGAAACAGGCTAAAAATAGCAAGTCAGGCGCATGCGTTGATGTCGACAAACAGGTCACGTGGTGAGGAGCGCCTCATTCAAATTTCAAGTCAATCGGAGCAGTGGAACAATCAGAAGCAAGCAGTTGCTATAAATAGAAAAACACCTCCAGAAATATGCTATTTTTAGCAAGTCAACCTGAAATGGCAATGTCAGCAGTGTAATGGAGTCACGAGGATCTAGTGTTCAAAATTTCAAATCGATCTGAGCTTCTGAGGTGTAAGAATTAAGAAGCTTACTATTTATAGTAAGGCATGGAGAAACTGGCAGGGACGAGAAAAAATGTTTAAGTGTTAATTTTCATCCTCCATCACATGGAAAATGCGCCCACATGCAAGCTAGCAGCATTCAAAAAATTTCTAAGTATGAAATTCATCCTCCTAGAGGCCTCAAATGCGCCCATATTAAAAGGAAGTCAAGGGAGTCAAAGATGTTAATCCTGCAGCCTATGCAAAATGCGCCCATGCAGCAAATGGTCAAAGAAAGTCAACAACTTTCATCCAGCACCCATAGCAAAATGCGCCCAGCTCAAGGTAGTGGCATTCTAAAAAAATTCTAAGTATGAAATGTTTCATCCACCTCCTAGGCTAAAATGCGCCCAAAGAAAGAAAGGGTCAAAGAAGTCAAATGTTTTCATCTTGCATGAGCTGCAAAATGCACCCAAATAGAGGCATGTGAAGACAAAATCTAGGAAGCTGAAAAGTCATTTGTTGGAGGCGTGGTAAAAGTCATCCTTCTCATCATGCAAAATGCGCCCACATTTGAGAAGTCAACAAGTCAAAAGGGAAGGCGTTAGAAAGTTATTCTCCTCTACATGCTATATGCGCCCTCATGCAAGGTAGAAATGTTTAAAAAATTTCTAAGTGTGGGATATTCCTCACTACCTTCCATGTGCGCCCATCCTCCACACATGTTGAAATGCGCCCAAGACACAAAGAGGAAAGATGATAAATGCTAAGGCATTGAACAAAATAAAGTTGGTAGAGGAAAGTGACCAAGGCGTGACTAATATTCTTCATGACACATGAAATGCGCCCAAGGTGTTAAGGATAAAATAAGGTGTGCTAGGCGTGGTTATTATTCCTTTTCAAGTGTCATATGCGCCTAGGGTGGTGAGGTAAAAATAGGATGATGTAAGTGTTGCTAGGCGTTGTGCTAAGCCTATAAGGTAAAGGTGGCAATGATAAAATATGAGTGGCGTTGGAATTAAAAATGTCCTTCATGACAAGCTAAATGCGCCAGGTGCAAGGTGATATGAATAAAAAACATGCCTAGGCATTAGAAATTGCCAAATGAAAAAATATATATATATATATGTTAAGCGTGATGTGCTTTCACGAAATTTTTTTTTTTTAAGAAAAGTTGATGAATTTTCTCACCACAGGAGGATGAAACAAAAAATTTCTAAGGCAAATTTTCAAAATACAAGGTGATCTCTAAAATTTCTCTAAGGAAAAATATTTTCTTCCTCTAGAAAATGCGCCTAGACTTTGAGGTGGTGAAATTTCTCAAGATGTGAGCAAAATTGTCGGAGATGAAGTCAGTGAATGCCAGCTCCACAGGGTTGATATAAAAAAATTCCAAGTCAGAGCGAGGAAATACTTCAGGATCGAAGAACAAGAATAAATTTGATGAAAGAATATTTTCTAAGGTTCAAAATTCAAGAAAATTAAATGAACCCATTCGTTGTGCACCCATGGATTCATCGCGTTTCAGAGAAAATTTTCTTCTGGGTATTGAAGATTATCGATGAGGAGTTGATTTTAAAGTCTTCCATGCTTCGCTGCAGCTTTCAGGATGAAGATTTTTGATGGGCACTGGATTGATGAGTTTTCCCAAGGGAAATTTGAAAATTTTCAAGGCAAAATGAAGAAAATGTGTTTTCAAGGTGAAATTCTCCAAACAATGAATTTGAAAGGAATTACCTAGGTGAATTTGCTCAAATTCTTCGTGAAGATGGTCTTCTTGAGCCAGAGATGAATAAAATCAAAGTTGTCAGAGCTCCAACAGGTGAAATGAATTTCTTGAAGATGCAGTTGAAGTTAATATTGTCAAAGATGATACGCCCTTGAGGAAGATGGGTTGAAAATTTGGCTAAGGCATGAAGAATCATGAAGAAGGCAGAAGTTGGCTAGTAGAGGCGATGAACGCGAAGTTAGAACGTGAAAATCAGGTAAGTAAGTTAAGATTATATTATGAAGTGTTCTAATACTCTTCTCCTCGCTTGTTTTGCAGGAGGAATGTCGAGGCCAGAGCACGATGACTTGAAGTGGTGAAGCATGTTGATATTACAACCTTCTAGAGGAAGATAGTTACAAGTTTCGCATGAAGGAAGAAAGCAAGAAATGGCTGCTGATGAGACTCATGTCGTAAGAAGAAGTTGAAGAACAACGCCAAAAAGAAGATCAAGAACAGTAGGAACGTTAGCCACAAATGGAATCTTCTAGAAGGATGATGGACAGGTTCATTTATTACCCCACCTCTTGGTGGTGGTTTTTAGGGCGAATCTTGTTTAGGGCCGAGGTGGCACAATCTGGGCCATCCAGTCGATTGTAATCTGAGCCGTCCGTTGGACTTGGCCAACTATAAAAGGGGGAGTCGCCCTCATTTGTATCTCATTAGAAATTAGAAATTAGAAGGAGAATTAGATCAGAGTTAGGATAGCAGAGAGGGAGTAGAGAGCAATTAGATAGTTGATAGTAGATTGAAAAGGAAGGAAAGTCTCCTTTGATACTTTGTGTTAGTTGCCGCGTATGCTGCACAAAAGAATTTTCTATCATGGTGATTTCTTCTTTGTTATGAGAAGGTTGAGGCTTCTTCGTCCTTCCAATTCACGTAGCATCTTGAAGTAGCTTAAAGTAAAGTAGATTTCATTTCATGCAAGTACTTAGCAATTGTGGAATGTGGTGTTCGATTTGAACAAGACTTCGTTTGTCCATACCACTAATGGGCTCGCTGACGGTGGGTTCGCCTTGCGTGGTCAACTGGAACTTTGTGAAACTTAACTTCGATTATGGTTTATATGCTGGCATGCGCCGTTGTGATGGTGTCTTCATGTTAAATCGTGGTCTGAACATCTTAAGTCACTCCTCTGAAGATTGCACCAGTTCCGCGGAAGCTGTCCGAAGTGAGGCAAAACGGAGCTTGGTTGAAGCTTGTGAAATTGATCGCCATGTCCCACACCCTAGAGTAGACTAGAACACTCTTATCCCTACACCCTTTGGATTCAGTTCATTTCCGATTAGAATTAGGAAACTTGTGCTCACCTGCCAAATCATTTGAATTACACGAAGGCCCTTAGTCTACTGTCTGTTGTCAGCTGTCGAACAATTGTGTAAGTTCCCTTGAAATACCAGCAAAATCACATTGAGCTGAATCGAGTTTATTCAAGATTATCTAACCTTGAGTTGAAAGCATGAACTCACTCGCAATCTTAGCATAATACTTTGTTCAAGAGAAGATAGAGTGCTCATGAAATTTAGTCTGCGGTTGGAAAGCGGGTCTCAAAACCACATCAATAGTACATCAGAAAGGCTCGCGATAATGGTGTTCTTCATCCTATCCCGATCAAGAAACTGTTTCTGCAGAGATGACTGTCATTCATACTGAACTTCACCAACATATCCTATGCCCGCCACAATCAAATGCCCATCTTTGCAAATTATAGAACTATAAGGTCATGGAGAGGGTGTCAAGAATAACATTCCGACACTTTGATGTAGGTGATATCAAAGTCATATGCCTGTAACTTACTCACCCACTTCTGCTGACGGTCATTTAAATCTCGCTGCCCTAGGAAATGCCTCAAGCTATTATGATCAGTTTTAATACAAAACTTACTGCCCACGAGATATTGCTTGAATTTGGCCAAGGCATGCATTATGGCCAGCATTTCCTTATCATAAATACTGTAAAGCCTCTTTGGTCCTCTGAGTTTTCTGCTCTCATAAACAATCGGGTGCTTGTCCTGCATAAGCACCGCTCCAATACCCTCACCAGAAGCATCACACTGAAGCTCAAAAGGCTTCGTAAAATCTGGTAGCACCAACACTAGACACGTAGTCATAAGTTCCTTGAACCTCACAAAACACTCCTATGCCTCAGGAATCCAAAAGAATGCACCTTTTTTCAACAAATCCATCATAGGTGCTGCATGGCGTGAATAACTATCAACAAATCTACGAGTAGAAACCGTGATAACCCAAGGAACTGCAATGTAAGGTCTGCCTTAGGCCAACTCCACAATAGCACCTGACCTCGTGATCCATCCGCACTCCTCAGACCGATGATATGGCCTACAATAACCTACCATCTTAAATCACACTTGGATTCCTTGGCGTACAAGGACTCCCTCTCCAAAATACTGAGTACTGTATCCAAATGAGCCAAGTGCTCCTGCCAAGTCCTGCTGTAGATCAGAATATCATCGAAGAAGACAAGTACATATCTTCTTAGATATGAGTGGAAAACCCTGTTCATGATGGACTGGAAAGTCGTTGGAGCGTTGGTTAGCCCAAATGGCATCACCACAAACTCGAAGTGTCCACAATGACAACGGAAAGCAGTCTTCTCAACATCCTGCTCACGGACTCTAATCTTGTGATATCCCGATCTCAAGTCTATCTTCGAGAAGTAACAGGCACCATGGAGCTCATCAATAAGCTCATCTATACGGGGTATGGGATACCTGTTTTTGATGGTCCTCTTATTCAGGACTCTATAATCAATGCACATACGAAGTGTACCATCTTTCTTCTTCACTAGAACCACTGTAGAAGCAAATGGTGATTTACTTGGTCGAATGTGACCCATAGCAAGCAGCTCCTTGATAGTCTTCTCTATCTCATCCTTAAGCTGCTTCGGATGTCTGTAAGGAGTAATCATGACGGGCTTAGCACCCTCCTCAAGTTCTATGATGTGCTCAATACCCCTATCTGGAGGTCTCCCTGGTGGAATGTCATTGAAAACTTTCCCATGCTTAACTCTCAACTGCTGAATGTCAGGATGATACTCAGTCTTATGATGTCCCTCCTGTATAGGTGTCAAAGTGCACTCAACAGCCCACTCAACCATGTCATAACGCATAAGTCTCTCCATCCGTCAGAAGGAAATAGTCCTGACGTTACTGTCTCGGATGGCCTTCAGAATATGAGTCTTTCCATCCACATCAAACCGAATCTCCATTTCCTTGAGACGAAGTGTGACTTCCTCAAGGGAATGAAGCCACTTCATGCCCAAAACTAAATCAATGTCTCCCATATTCACTACGTAATAATCAGCCTTGAATTCATAATTATTCAAGCGCAAAGGGAAGTCCTTAATCATACGGTCACATCTAAGAGTGTAACCATCAGCCACCTTAACCCGAATGCCCTCAAACTCCTCGGTTATGAGCCCACGTTTCTCAACAAATCTGGCATCTATAAAATTATGGGTGGCACCTGTGTCCAAAAGGGTGATAACCTTTTGACAAGCCAAAACGCCACGGAGTCTGAAGAATCCCTCCTGCTGAATGCTAGACAACCGTGCCTCCTGGATTTGGAGCTCTGACTCTACCTCTACCTTAGGCTCTAAAGCCTCTGATTCTGACTCCTCAGAACTCTCCTGCTGTTCGGAATTCTCAGATTCTGAATCCTCATAATAAGCCCACATAACCCTATTGGCCTTACCCTTAGGCCGCAAAGGACAATCATGGTTAGCGTCATAGGGACCCTTGTAGTAGAAGCAAAGCTTCTTCCTGCGCAAATCATTAAGAGTCTCATGATCCAAAGGTGCTGCTGATTTTCCCTTTGAGTCACTCTTGAAATCAGATTTCTCCTTATTTTTATTAAATCCCTTATTGTCCCTGAATGAAGAAGTATTTATGGAGTTGAACTTGCTAGATGGTGCTGCAAATTCCATGCTACGTGCCTTCTTCATAGCTTCCTGTAACGAAAAAGAATCAAATGCTTTGATCCAACCTCTCAATGGTTCGAACAATCCCTCCATGAAAAGCACAACTAGATGCCTCTCTGATATATTGGTAACCATTACTGACAATCGCTGGAAGTCTCCTATGTAGGACTCCAAACTACCAATCTGTCGCAACTAGGCCAAATCTCTGAAGTAAGACTCAGGATCCTTCTTGTCGAATCGTTCCACCAACCTGTCTACGAACTCCTAGTAAGTGGTGATACAATCATGTTGAAGTGTCACCATCCCGTGATGCCACCAGTCATAAGCTGCTCCCTCGAGATGCAAAGTAGCATATCTAATAGCATCCTCCTCAGCCATGGGACGCAATGTGAGGAAGGTATCCAGCTTACTGATCCAGGCCTGGGCTGTGACCTTGCCACTACCGTCAAACATAGCTAGAGTGAGTGTTTGTGGCATGCTTCAGATCATTATTATAATGTCTAGGCCTCTAATCTTGTCGATTCCTGTGATGTTCTCTCCTCTGTGTGAGAAATCTATCAAAGGTAATCCTCTCTCTGACCTCCAGGGTCAGTAACTCCCACTCGTCGTTCGCTGCCATAAGAGTATCAACGAACATCCCCTCAAGTTCCTCATCTGCAATAGTCTCATCATGCTCCTGTCTCACAAAAGTAGGCCGGGTAGGCATGTCTGTTGTCCGTGAAACAGTCCTAGGTGCTCTTCGTGAACATGCATCACTCTTGTTCTCGTCACGACGTGGTGACGGTCTCCTTGGCGTACCTATCCTCTGTATCACCATTGTCAACTGTTGTAGTACATCAGTTACCTGCTGTTGACCTGTCCGTAAATCTCTAAGAGTGTGTAGGGCCTCTGCATCATCATCCCTAGGATTTGGAGGAATCTTTGTTCTGTCAGCCATGGTACCCGGCTGCCTATTCACTCCCTGTTCCCTGTCAATCAAAGCTCTCCTGCGAGTGTAATATCTGTGAGGCCCAACCTCTTGTGGCTGCATAAGAATCCCAAACCCTCAAGCTGGCAGGAAATCGCTCTGATACCACTGTAGAAACCCCTATTCTCACTGTCCGGGACTCTGAATGTTTTTTTGTTTGTTTTGACTTTTGTGAATGTTTTGGAATTTTTGCATGCAATAATAAAGAATGCGATTTTGAAAGAATTGCTTCAAAAATCTATAATAAATTCAATAAGCTGAAACTGACAAATTTGAATCTCCGAATCGATAGCAAATAGTTTTATTACGCTTTCTCGGTGCTTACAATATTCAAACCCTAACATGCAAATAAAAAGGCAAAGCTGATTGCATTAATTAAAAACCTAATTTGCTGATTACAGGCGCTCCAGAATGATGTAGGTTTTGTACGGCCATCATAAATAACTTCTCCCTCCGCTAGATGATTGCAAATGAACCCAGGGGTGTAGACGCCCCAAATGGTGAAGTCAGAAAGCCAAAAGGTGAGGCATTTTTCCCAAGACAAAAAAGTACGGCCCTGTACTTGATGGTACGGCTCAGCTGCAGCAAATAAGAATTCCGTACAATTTGCAAATAGATGCCAAATGAAAACTAAACCAGCCGCCAATGATTTTCTCTTCCCCTGCTGATACTGGATTCAACTCTGGACAAATAGATCTTCTGAATAGGCTCTGTAATAACTTCTGGATGAAGCTATCTCTCTGACAGGCAATAAATCCGCTGGTATTTCACAGCCTCTGAACTGCAGACACTGAAGATGGCTCGTTCTCCAATGCAAATAGACAACTGAAACCCTTGGCTCCGTTCTCTAAAGAAAGAATTGATCAAAGTCGATTTTCATAACATAATAAAATGAGTTTCTCTCAAAGAAACTTATAATTCCTCAGTTGGGTCGATTTCTCTCAAAAAGCATCATTTAAAAATAAACTTGAAATTTCACTTTTAATTATTCAATAGTTGGACACCCCTTTTTAATTAAAATAATTAATTAAAAATGGCCCCTTCTTCATGATGGTCGA